>CM035105.1:54103649-54322359 GCA_020205505.1 Panax japonicus | reverse complement strand
GGTACAGAATTAACTTCAAACTTTATTATACAACATATAACTGTGAGTTTAATTAATACAGATATTGCCATCTAGACAATATCCACATACAAATAAATCCTCCTCATAATTATTGATAACATTATTTTATAACAAAATGGTGAGGACTACTAAACAACTCTCTCAAGAAACCATTAATCATACCCCGACTCGTACCCGCTATATTCTCGTCTCCCCTGAGAAGAAAATGGAACAAAAAGGAAAAGGGTGAGCTCAACTAGCTCAGTAAAGAATATTATGACTAACGATAATATAAACAAATTATCTTAGTCTTCAACAGGAAAAATCTAATAGAATAAAATAGACAACAAGTTTTAAATCAATATTCGCAGCGGAAAATATTAATTCATAGAAGAGTTACGTAGAGGATGAATCTACTCTTGTCTATGAATTTAACAGGTCCTATCAAACAGTATTTTTTCCATGTAACATCAATCAATGCACATTTTGAATCTATATTCTCCTTGCACTACAGGCCAAGGATATTCATCTGTTGGTCATGTGCATCTAAACACCTGTTCATCTTGCACTACGGGCAAGATATTCATCAGAAATCATTCATCTTTGCACTTCAGCCAAAGATATTCAATAATAACATCATTTAAGACTGAAGATGATAAAACTATTTTTAAAGAAGCGAATCCAATGAAACACAAATGCCAAGGATAAGGATTAAGGGATTCGTACTTTGTTTATCCATGTCCAAAAATACCTCAAAAATAATCATAGTGGTGTAAAATTCAAGAATGATCAAAACATGGATACAATCAAAGCTAGTAATCCACAATAGATATTTTGGACGAAAAGAAAAAAAATATTTTTCTGTGAATAGTGCGTATTCGTGAATAGTGCTGTATACGTGAATAGTGCCGTATACGTGAATAGTAACTCCGGCACAAAAGTTCCAAATTGATAAAAACGTTCACCAATATTTCGGCATAATGATATTGAAGAAAATAATATCATTTAAGAAGAAAATAACATCCCTTACCTCAAAATAGCTGTACTTCTGACTGAATTTCGGCTATAGTGCTGACAGAAACTCGCACCGTATAGCAACACTCAAAGTATACTCACAAGAATACGCTCGATAATATAGAGAGAGAAAGAGAGAAAACTTTGTTCTGGTGTGATTTTCAATTCTAACTTAGCCCTCTATTTATAGGAAAATGTTAGAACGCCAAAGGAGACTAAATTAATAAATTATTATTATTTAAAATTACATTTATACGCATGCTAGCCATCAAAGACCAGCATGCCACTCTTGAAAATAAATTTCCAGCAGCCCACATGTTGTCAAACAAGAGTGGGTCCCACCCATTATTAATAAAAATTATTGTATCTTCCGAAACTTCAACAATTCATAGAAAATGGCTCGGTTATTAGAAAAATTCGAAACTCGCGACTTTCCATGGAAAATCCATTCTCTACAACTTTACAGAAGAAAATTTTTCCAAATTCCAGACAGAAATTATCCGAAATCCACAAACGGGCGATTTTACAGTCTATACTCAATTTTTGGTCAAAAATTATGTCCACCGACACACAAAACATGTGTTAAACATTTAATGTCACAAAAATACTCTACCTCCTCATATACTCATATATCCCACATTCATTGTAAAAATATCATCGTTAATATATTATTAAAATAATATATTTAAATGAATTATTTTATCAGAAAAAGATAAAATATTAATTTTCAACAATTGTCACATTAAAAATTTTCTCCATCTATATCCACATAAAATAAATATTTTATTTATCATAATAATCAATAATTAATTATTAAAAATAATATTACAGAATCACAGTACTGATAACCAGGCCGTTCCCAGGATAGAGGGGGCTTTCCAATAAGGATCTCTCCTTACTGGCGCGCAATTAGATGACCAAACCTCTCCTTGACAGAACTTTCTAGACATTGCCAATAATGTTATCTGATAATATTATTCAAATAATATGAATTATTGATCTGATAATGGAAAATACTGTGCAATGACAATTATTGAAACAATAATAATATAAATATCAACGCAGCAATTAGTGAATCAATAAAGTAATGAACAGTAACTCTTGTAGCAATTATTGAGTAGTGCTTCTTACGTAAGGATCAATAATTCAAAATACTGTGCAATACCGTGTGCTACTGCGCAACAACGCGTATTACTGTATTTTAACCACCGGGTATTCCAACAGTGTAAACGGTAACAAATACGCTGTCATTTTTAAACAACTTATATTTGTCGTTTTCTTCCTCCAATCGCTTTCCGTTATGGGGCCCACACATGGCTGCGCCGTCGTACGAATATTCCCCGACAGTAAGAATATTCCACGACCAAACGAATATTCCCCGACAACAATGAATATTTTATAACCACTTGCTTATTTTGAAATATTTGCGTATTTTACCCATAACTATCCTCATTAATCAAATCAACCCTTACTATTCAAAATAATAATTAAAGGAAATTAAATTTCATTTATTAATTATTTGGGGTCTTACAACCTCCCCTCCTTATGAAATTTCGTCCTCGAAATTGACATACGTACCTGGTGTTTCGAAAAGGTGAGGATACCTCGCTTTCATTTCCGTTTCCAACTCCCAGGTCATTTCCTCTATAGCATGATTCCTCCACAAAACTTTAACTTTTGGTATTACCTTCGTGCGTAGGACATGCTCCTTCCTATCCAAGATCTTGACAGGTACCTCCTCATACGTTAAATCTTCGGCTATCTCGTCCGGTTCTAACTCAATGACGTGGTTCGGGTCTTTCACATATTTACGAAGCACATATATGAAAAACATTATGAACACGAGACATACTTGGAGGTAACGCGAGTCTATAGGCTACATTACCTACTCGATCAAGAATTTGAAACGGACCAATAAATCGTGGATTAAGCTTTCCTCTCTTCCCGAATCTTGTAACTCCCTTCCATGGGGCAACACGCAACAATACATGATCCCCAACACTAAATTCTACGTCCTTTGATGAAGATCTGCATAACTCTTTTGTCGATCTTGTGCCGTTTGTATACGTTGTCGAATCGTCTGGATCTTCTCTGTAGTCATACGTACTAACTCGGGTCCCAACAATGTTGCTTCACCCACCTCGTCCCAACATACTGGAGAGAGACACTTTCGTCCATACAATGCTTCAAATGGGGCCACACCAATGCTTGCCTGATAACTGTTATTGTAGGAGAATTCCACCAATGGTAAATATTTATCCCAACTGCCCTTGAAGTCTAGGACACAGAGTCTTAATAAATCTTCAAGAGTTTGAATAGTCCTCTCTGATTGTCCGTCCGTTTGAGGATGGTATGCCAAACTGAATCGTAACTCCGTACCCATAGCTTTTTGCAAGCTAATCCAAAATCTTGAAGTAAATCTTGAGTCACGATCCGAAACTATGGATACTGGCATGCCATGCAATCTTACAATCTCATTTACGTACATTTGAGCAAGACTTTCAAGGGAATAAGTCTCCCGTATCGGCAAGAAATGAGCAGACTTGGTTAATCTATCAACAATAACCCAAATAGCATTGATGCCTTGAGAAACCGTAGGAAGACCCGTAACGAAATCCATAGTAATGTGTTCTCACTTCCATTTCGGAATCTCAAGTGGTTTCAATGGACCCTTTGGCACTTGATGCTCCGCCTTTACACGTTGACAAGTTAAACACGTTGAAATAAACTTTGCAATCTCTCTCTTCATATTGTTCCACTAAAATGTATGTCGAAGATCACGATACATTTTGGTACTTCCAGGATGAATTGCAAACGGTGTATTGTGTGCCTCCATCATGATCTTGTACTTCAAATCAGAATCATTAGGAACACAAAGTCTGGAGTGGACTCGAAGTATTCCTTCTTCATCAATTCTCGCTTCTGGAATGGCACCTTCTTGTACTTTCGTCTTCATATGTATCAGCTCCGGATCGGTGTCTTGAGCAACCTTAACTTTTTCTATTAAAGTTGGCTCTATGCGTATACTTGACATCATTGCACTCATTCCTGCATATGATCTTCTACTCAATGCGTCAGCTACCACGTTCGCTTTTCCAGGATGGTATTGAATAGTGTGGTCGTAATCTTTCAACAACTCGAGCCAACGTCGTTGCCGCATGTTGAGTTCTTTTTGAGTGAAGAAATATTTGAGGCTTTTATGATCTGAATATATCTCCACTTTCTCCCCGTATAGATAGTGCCTCCAGATCTTTTGCGCGAAAACGACTGCTTGCCAACTCTAGATCATGAGTAGGATAATTCCTCTCATACTCTTTAAGTTATCGCGAGGCATAGGTTATGACTTTCCCACGTTGCATGAGAACACATCCTAACCCTTTGCCTGAAGCATCGCTGTAGATAACAAATCCATCCGAACCAGATGGTATTGTTAGAACAGGTGCCGAAATAAGTCTCCTCTTAAGCTCTTGGAAACTCTTCTCGCATTCCTCTCTCCATACGAATTTTGTATCCTTCCGAGTTAGCTGAGTTAATGGAGTAGCAATTCGAGAAAAACCCTTCCACGAATCTCCGATAATAACCAGCTAAGCCCAGAAAGCTACGCACTTCGGTCACCGACTTTGGCTGCTCCCAACTTTGTATTGCTTCAATCTTCGCCGGGTCAACAGATACTCCTTGTTTTGACACCACGTGCCCAAGGAATGCTACTTCCTCAAGCCAGAACTCGCATTTCTTTAACTTAGCATATAACTTGTTTTCACGAAGCCTTTGGAGTACCAGCTTCAAATGGTGCTCATGATCTTCACGGCTTTTGGAATATATGAGGATGTCATCAATAAAGACAACAACGAATTGATCCATATAATCCTTGAATACTCGGTTCATCATATCCATGAAAGCAGCAGGAGCATTAGTCAATCCAAAAGACATGACTAAGAATTCATAATGCCCATACCGAGTTCTGAAGGCAGTCTTTGGAATATCCTCAGTTCTAATTTTCAGCTGATGATATCAAGAACGAAGATCGATTTTTGAAAAGAATTGTGCTCCTTGCAACTGGTCAAACAAGTCATCAATACGAGGTAGAGGATACCTATTCTTGATGGTGACATGGTTCAATTCCCGATAATCAATACAAAGTCGCATACTCCAGTCTTTCTTCTTTACGAATAAAACAGGAGCACCCCAAGGAGATGTACTAGGACGAATGAAACTGATGTCCAATAACTCCTGTAGTTGGACTTTTAACTCCTGAAGTTCAATAGGAGCCATTCGATATGGGGTTTTAGAAATGGGCTTTGTACCAGGTTCAAGATCAATAAAGAATTCAACTTCACGTTCTGGGGGTAGACCGGGAAGTTCTTCAGGAAATACATCAGGAAAGTCAATAACAACAGGAATATTATTCAATTTTGACGTGTCTTTATTCAAATCCATAACATGGGCTAAAAAAGCTTGACATCTGTTTTTCAATAAACGAATAACTTTATGAGTAGATATGACAATGATTGATTTTAATGGTTTAGTTGCCTGAATTCGAACAACAGGTTGATTAGGAATATGAAAACTAACAACCTTACGAAAACAATCAATTTTGGCATGATGAGTAGTTAACTAATCAATCCCTAAAATCACATTAAAAGCAAGTATCTTTAAAGAGATCAGGTCAACAGGTAAGGTGATGGTGCCAACTTGAATGAAACAAGATTTATAAACAGTGGATGTGATAAAAGTTTCTCCTAACGGAGTTTCCAAAGATAGGTCAAAGTCTAATTTCTCCAGAGCCAAGTTTAAACGTTGAGCGCAAGCAGGAGGGATAAATGAATGGGTAGCACCGGTATCAAGTAAGGTATAAACTTTGCAAGAATTTATAAATAGCTTACCCGTGATCACCTCGTTTGGGTTCCTCGTATTTTGACCAGTCACAACAAACGCTCTTCCAAGAACCGTTGACTTTTACTTTTCTGGGACAACCTTCTGAATCACCGTCCCCGCTGGAATTGGTTTCGCTACCGTACAATCTCGAGCGATATGTCCTTCCTTTCCACAATTATAACATACCTTGAACTGTTGTGGGCAGTTTGGACTGATATGTCCCTTTTTCCCGCATTTGTAGCATATGACCGGTGGTCTTTCTCCTCCCTTAGAACCAGTTGCTGCCGGAACTGTCGTCTTCACATGGTCGTTGTTAAATCTCCTCTTTTTAAAATCTCCTCCTGACTCGCTTCTTCCATTTTCATAGCTATAATTACCACCAGAGTGGTTACCATTTTTGTCCGTCTTTTTCTTTCTCCACTGGTTATTATTGTTTTGCTGACGGCTATCTCCAGTATGATCCTGATTGTGGTACCTCGGTTGACCGTACTCGTTATCTTGTTCCAACAATTGAGCCCTGTTAACAACATCTGAATAGAGAGAAAATTTATGAGAGATGAGATATTTTCTTATGCCGGGTTTCAAACCTCTCAGAAACATCCGCGTCATACGTTCCTCATTCTCCACCAAATGAGGTGCAAACCTGGATAACTCTGCAAACTTTGCCTCGTACTGAGACACCGTCATGTTATTTTGTTCTAATCTGATGAACTCCACTTCCTTCATATGACGAATACTTTCAGGAAAGTATTTGTCATTAAATAGTTTCTGAAATGTCTCCCAAGACATGCTGAGTGCGGCTGGATGGGTACGCTTCACAGACTCCCACCAGTAGTCTGCCTCGCCACGGAACATAAAGGTGGCGAATGGAACCTTCTGTTCCTCCGTGCATCCCAAGACATCGAATATCTTGGTAATTTGCTTGACCCATGTCTCCGCCATGATCGGATCTGGCTTTCCCTTAAATTCTGGTGGTCCCAACTCTTTGAACTGCTTGGCTGTGACAACCCGTGAATTGTTATCATTTCCTCCTGTATTTTGAACACGAGTCTCCCTCGTCTGATTTTGTATGAACTGCAAAAAGCTTCTAAACATTGCGTCGTTCATCGTCTGATCAGTGGTGTTGTTCACAGGAGGAACATTGCCAGCCTGTTGCACGTTCTCTTCGTTGGTGAGTACAGGCGTCTCCACGGTCTCATTTCCACTGTTAATATTCTCAGTCGACATTCTCAAATACTGTCATAAAACAAGGGTTAATTAAGGAAATCAATAGATCACATAATATCCCTATATACTGACCAACTAACAAATAAGCTTAGGTAGGACACACTAGCGAAGGATTTACTCGTCTCTCCCCTCCTAGTTCTATTCCCCGATCTCCGCCAGAGATCATATCCCTAAGCTCTGATACCAACTGTGACACCCCCAAAACAGGTATACATCACCCATTCTGAGTTGTCAAATACATGGTACAGAATTAACTTCAACTTTATTATTACAACATATAACTGTGAGTTTAAATACAGATATTGCCATCTAGACAATATCCACATACAAATAAATCCTCATCATAATTATTGATACATTATTTTATAAAAAAATGGTGAGGACTACTAAACAACTCTCTCAAGAACCATTAACTCATACCCCGACTCGTACCCGCTATATTCTCGTCTCCTGAGAAGAAAAATGGAACAAAAAGGGAAAAGGGTGAGCTCAACTAGCTCAGTAAAGAATATTATGACTAAGATAATATAAAACAAATTATCTTTAGTCTTCAACAGGGAAAAATCTAATAGAATAAAATAGACAACAAGTTTTAAATCAATATTCGCAGCGGAAAATATTAATTCATAGAAGAGTTACGTAGAGGATGAAATCTACTATTGTCTATGAATTTAACAGTCCATCAACAGTATTTTATCCATGTAACATCAATCAATGCACATTTTGAATCATATATTCATCCTTGCACTACAGGCCAAGGATATTCATCTGTTGGTCATGTTCATCTAAACACCTGTTCATCTTTGCACTACGGGCCAAAGATATTCATCAGAAATCATTCATCTTTGCACTTCAGGCCAAAGATATTCAATAATAACATCATTTAAGACTGAAGATGATAAAAAATATTTTTAAAGAAGCGAATCCAATGAAACAAAATGACAAGGATTAAGGATTAAGGATTCGTACTTTGTTTTATCCATGTCCAAAAATACCTCAAAAATAATCATAGTGGTGTAAAATTCAAGAATGATCAAAACATGGATACAATCAAAGCTAGTATCCACAATAGATATTTTGGACGAAAAGAAAAAAAATATTTTTCTGTGAATAGTGCCGTATTCGTGAATAGTGCTGTATACGTGAATAGTGCCGTATACGTGAATAGTAACTCCGGCACAAAAAGTTCCAAATTTGATAAAAACGTTCACCAATATTTCGGCATAATGATATTGAAGAAAATAATATCATTTAAGAAGAAAATAACATCCCTTACCTCAAAATAGCCGTACTTCTGACTGAATTTCGGTATAGTGCTGACAGAAACTCGCACCGTATAGCGACACTCAAAGTATACTCACAAGAATACGCTCGATAATATAGAGAGAGAAAGAGAGAAAACTTTGTTTCTGGTGTGATTTTCAATTCTAACTTAGCCCTCTATTTATAGAAAAATGTTAGAACGCCAAAGGAGACTAAATTAATAAATTATTATTATTTAAAATTACATTTCTACGCATGCTAGCCATCAAAGACCAGCATGCCACTCTTGAAAATAAATTTCCAGCAGCCCACATGTTGTCAAACAAGAGTGGGTCCCACCCATTATTTAATAAAAATTATTTTATCTTCCGAAACTTCAACAATTCATAGAAAATGGCTCGGTTATTAGAAAAATTCGAAACTCGCGACTTTCCATGGGAAATTCCATTCTCTACAACTTTACAGAAGAAAATTTTTCCAAATTCCAGACAGAAATTATCCGAAATCCACAAACGGGCGATTTTACAGTCTATACTCAATTTTTGGTCAAAAATTATGTCCACCGACACACAAAACATGTGTTAAACATTTAATGTCACAAAAATACTCTACCTCCTCATATACTCATATATCCCACATTCATTGTAAAAATATCATCGTTAATATATTATTAAAATAATATATTTAAATGAATTATTTTATCAGAAAAAGATAAAATATTAATTTTCAACAATTGTCACATTAAAAATTTTCTCCATCTATATCCACATAAAATAAATATTTTATTTATCATAATAATCAATAATTAATTATTAAAAATAATATTACAGAATCACAGTACTGATAACCAGGCCGTTCCCAGGATAGAGGGGGCTTTCCAATAAGGATCTCTCCTTACTGGCGCGCAATTAGATGACCAAACCTCTCCTTGACAGAACTTTCTAGACATTGCCAATAATGTTATCTGATAATATTATTCAAATAATATGAATTATTGATCTGATAATGGAAAATACTGTGCAATGACAATTATTGAAACAATAATAATATAAATATCAACGCAGCAATTATTGAATCAATAAAGTAATGAACAGTAACTCTTGTAGAAATTATTGAGTAGTGCCTTCTTACGTAAGGATCAATAATTCAAAATACTGTGCAATACCGTGTGCTACTGTGCAACAACGCGTATTACTGTATTTTAACCACCGGGTATTCCAACAGTGTAAACGGTAACAACTACGCCGTTATTTTAAACAACTTATATTTGTCGTTTTTTTCCTCCAATTGCTTTCCGTTATGGGGCCCACATATGGCTGCGCCGTCGTATAAATATTCCCCGACAGTACGAATATTCCACGACCAAACGAATATTCCCCGACAACAATGAATATTTTATAACCACTTGTTTATTTTGAAATATTTGCGTATTTTACCCATAACTATCCTCATTAATCAAATCAACCCTTACTATTCAAAATAATAATTAAAGGAAATTAAATTTCATTTATTAATTATTTGGGGTCTTACACTTACGGTCATCTTAGCAAGTCCATCATGGGAAGGCATCGAGTAGCAAGAAGGGAGATCACAAAAGCCATCTTGGTGTCAAGCTTGAGAAAGCTTTTAGGTGCCTTGCAGAAGAGCTTACAGTCATCCTAGAAGCCTCTCATGTGAAGCCATCAAGTACCAAGGAGAATGATCTTCAAGGCAGTTCATCAAGGGGTCATCCGGAGTAGTTGAGCCACCTAAGAAGCTGAGCATCATGCAACACTCAACTGCTCTTCAAGGATGATCAAGCCGAATCTGCTAAAGATTGAAGATGTTCAGAGCATGAAGACATCTTAGCAGCTCAGCACCGACTCCAACAACAACAACAACAACAACTCAAGAAGCCAGGGCCTGAGAGGTCCTTGTCCAAAGGGACTAAACAAAGCAGGGCTAAAGGGTCCTTGTCCAAAGGGACTAAATGAAGTTCCAAGCCTGTTGGGCTTGAAGAGTTCCTAGGGAACTAGAGGAGTCCCAAGGCTGCTGGCCTTGAAGAGTTCTTAGTGAACTGAAGTCCCAAGGCTGCTGGCCTTGAAGGAATCGTAGAGATTCAGGGTGCTGCCCTTCCTTAGTGGAAATCCTGCTAGTTGAAAGCAGAAGAGTGGATTAGGAGCTTGAGTCTCTGAACCACTTAAAACCCCTTGTGTCTTTTAACTTATGTCATTTACATTATGTCTATAACTGCTATAACTGCTATGTATGTTTTAACTGCTTACAACTAAACCAACCCAACGAACAATGTTTGTATGATTATGAATATGTCAATGAAGGAGGGGAATCTTTTACTTATTCCGCTGTGCTTGAAAAGATTCTATGTTTGTCATATAATCTAATATGAACAATACATCATAAACCAGAAAAGTATTTCAAAAGAAAAGAATCTATTCAACCCCCCCTTCTAGATCTATTGTGCCCTCTGGGATCTAACAATTGGTATCAGAGCGAGTTCTCATGCTGTATTCTAAAGCTAATTGCTTTGAGTCTGATCCAAGGCACCAACATTGTTCTAAACTTAGTTTAGTAGTAAGTAACCTTTTATATGCAGAAGAGCTCACATTTTGGAAATATTGTGTATAGATAAAAATGTGTATACACCTGAAGCTGCTCAGATTGGTTCATATCCTCGATTGCTATATCAACAAGACCAATCCTAGCCTGCAGTCAATCTTGTAGTCTGAAGATCAGACGAGAGAAAGAGAGCAAGAGACATCAGTAACAAGGAGTAAAGCATTCATCGGTCTAAAAGATGAAGAGGTCACGCGTACGAAGAAATGACTGATCAAGTGGAGATAGAAGATCCTCTCAATCTTATGAGTGACCAACCAACAACCGAGTGCTGTCTCTGAAAACTCAAGGATGTCAAAGATCTTAATGCTACGATTCTCTTGATCTACATCTTCAAGACCACGACTGATTGATGAAAGGCCGACAAGAGCATTAAGCTGAAAAGGGGCAAAAGTAAAAGCTATGCACATCAATACCTGAACTCAGTATATCTAAAGTAAATGACTGTTAAGAAACTGACAGTAAAAAGGTACGGTTCCTCACCATCATTAATGTATACATCATAGTTGCACCATCTTATGAACTATGACAGTATTCTGTCAACAAGTCATAATCTTCCTAAAAAGGTGAATAGAGAAAGTAGTCTAAAGATGGAAAATTCAAATGTCTACAAACTTTCTCTTTAAACCAAGTTTTAGGCTGAAGATGACATCTTGAAGAAAATCTGAAATGGATCACAAGAGTATCACAGACCAAATGAATCTTATGATAAGTAATCATTGCTGTTGTGCTAGTATGTGTGTACAAGCCTATGTTCTAAGTGTTTAACAACACACAGAGAATGATCAGTTCTACAAGAGGATCTTGTTGATTTGTAGAAACTGATTACATCCATAAATCAACTAGATACTCATAAATCGCAGAGTTGATTCACACTATGTGAACACTTAAACATTGTGAACATAACCCAGTAATTGATGAAACCATCATAGATAAAGAGTGTGTTATTAATTGTCAAATCCTACACACACTCAACGTCATGCATCTAAAATGTATTATCCCAAGATAGTTGCATGCATGAATGTCTGTTGGTGATAAACATGATGATTATTCAGATAAGAGGAATAGGGGTTTAGAAAACTAACCTAGCAGGACCCATTCAACAATGGGGACCAAAAGTAGGAATTATTTGAACCTGCAGGTACTTGGTCAGTCTGACCACACTAAGGAATGCTGAAGCAGAAGACTTCATTCAAAAGGATTCAACCAGCTGAAGGCTAAGGACTATTCAGAGAAAAGTCTGATAAAGTCCATATATGTCCAAGCCTGTCCTTGAAGACCATCTGAGATAACCTGAATGGAGCTCACATAGATGCAAATCTGTATATGGGAGCATGCCATGAAGCAGAAGATAAAAGAGGATTCTATGTGCCCATGCCAAGAGAGATACGCTTTATGGAAAGGATCCTCAAGGGAATCTCACAATAGAAGATCTTTGAGCTTGAGACAAAAGGAGTTCTCTACGAAGCAGAACTTCTCAAAACTAAGGACTGTCAAAGAAGACTACGTTCGTAGTACTGTCAAATGATCGTAGAGTGATCAATCTTGAAAATACTCATCTCTACGATACAAGAAAGACTAAGCAACGATGATGATTCCAGTCAGAAGTAGAAGTGCTGGGCAGCCCTCAAATGAACATGAAGAAGGAATCACATCTATCTGAGATGACAACATCAACAATGGGGGAGCAATGATCTGTTAAGGAATAACTGCACCATTAACCTGGAAGAGATGTACCAGCTACAAAGTCCCAAAACCTTGTGGCTGATGAACCAAATGAAGATCCATAGTCAGTAGGATCGTCTCAAAACGAACTACTGATAACCCTTCAGCCACCTAATCCATAATCGTGAAGTGTCTACGATCAAACACATGATCGTAGAGTAAGAGTAGAAGGACACCACGATTTCAGCAATGCAGATACTTAAAGATGATAGAAGATCTTCCCATCAAAAGGGTCTAATGAGATGTCATTGAAAATCACTGTCTTAGTATTTCATCTGGAAAGCGCCTCAGGGACAAACCTGACCCTTAGCTAACTCTAAGAGGTTGGCCCTTCCTGAGCTATCTTATCCCAGAAGGAATGCTTGATCTAGTTCATCTCAAAAGAACCAAGTCAGTCAACGATCGTAGAGTTGAACTTGAAGAGGTCTAAACGATTGTAGTACAAACTCAACAATCGTAATGCTGTCTAAACGATCGTAGTGCAACCTCAGCGACAGAAGAAGATAACTCAACGATCGTAGTCCTACCAAAGGGTATTCCAGTTCAAGGAGTATGAAGAATGAGACATCTGCTAAGCCATTCAAGTTGAGGACATAAATTCGAATACATCAGTGATTGAGCTATGCTGCATCGAAGTAAGGAGGAAAGACGAAGCCATCCAATGCAGCATATCTCAGAAATTGATCGTTGAGTAAACAAATGAAATCGTAAAGTCTATAGCTATCTCATCATGTTACTCTACGAATCAAAAGGTCAACGGTCAAAGTCACGTCAATTAAACGTCCACTCCTCTAATAACTGAAACGTTGTGGGACGTTACAGCTCATTACTGGGTAACGTGCAACCAATGGACAGTTGACACATCACTAAGTATGCAGAGTTAGAAGGAACTGCCATAAAGACAAGTTCAAATCTGCAGACAGTTACCAAAAGATATCGAACCTTTCTCCCTCCCATTTTCAAAACCCTAGAAAGCTTTTCAAGAGTAAAATCAGTTAACCTCCAGAGCCTTACCAACCAGACAGTCATCTCGCATAAACCTTTCTATATTTAATACCCACATTCTTCAAACTACTCAAAATGGAAAACTGGCAAATGATCACTGGTATTCAGCTTGGAACCAAATCGTTTAAGAAATCTGAAAAGAAGTTCAGAGATATTCTCGAGCTTGTAAAGAAGGCTGGATTTTCAGAATGCCTTGAAGCAAATACTCGAGTCTACTGCAACCTGGTTAAAGAATTCTACTCAAACGTCTCTATAAATTCGGAAACCCTTACTACTAAGGTTAAAGGTCAGTCTCTCAAGTTAAAATCTTCTGACCTAAATCAATGCCTAGGATTTCCTAACCAAGGACTGAAGAACCTTGATAATGTCAACACTGAATTGGCTAAGGAAATTATGGGGTATCAAAGAAACCCTAGTTTCAAGGACATGAAGAAGAAGGAGTTCCCTGAGCAATATGAGTTCCTTGCTGAAATAGTTGGAAAGTGCATACTATGTAAGAACACTGAACATGACACAATGATCGACCAGCAGTTGAAAATCATGTCTGCAATAGTTTTGAAGAAACAAATCGACTTTGGATCTATCTTGATTGATCAGATCTCCAAATGGGTAGAGAAGACTGAGAAGAAGCCCCTGACCAAGGTATATCATGGAAGGCTGTTAAGTATCATACTGAAGAAAAAGCTAGGGGGAAAGATCAAGGATGATGAGGGAGAAGCCCTGAATGTGCACAAGGTGATGTCTCCACAACTATTTAAAAACTGGAAGAAGAACCCTAAGGAGAACAAAAGGCTGACAGCTGGGAGTAGTAGTAGAGCCTCTGCAAAGAAGAGGAAGACAGTAAAGGCAGAGAGCTCTTAGTCCAGTGACTCTGAAGCAGCTGAAATCACACCAGCTAGGAAGAAATCAAAAGTGGTGAAAAGAGCTGGTGATGTGAAGAAAGCCCAGGCCCCACCAAGGAGAGTCTCCTCCTAGAACAAGAGTAAAGAAGAAGAGGCCCAAACTGCTGAGACCACAAAAAGAAGAAGCAGCAGGTTACTTCAAGGGCCAGTCAGCAAGAAAGCTAAGGTGGAGGACAAACCAGCCTTAGCTTCTCAAATCAATACATCTGCTGATAAGGAAAGGTGCTCTAGCCCTATGGCCAATACTCAGAGAAGCAACTCTGATGAAGAAAAAAAATTTCTTATCAAAGTGCATCCCCAAATGCAACTGCCCCAACCAGCCCAGAGAATGGGTCAGAAAATGCTATCCAAGAAGAAGAAGAAGAACATGTCCCCTCAATCCAAGAGAGCTTTCATGATGACTCAGAAAGTGATGAGGACAGGGAAGAAGAATCTTCCCCTGCCAGTGCTGATATTCAAAGAAGTTTATCTGATAAGGAAGAGGAGTCAGAGACTGAGGAAGAAGAAAAATCTGTCTCTCCGATAGTTGAACCTCGACAAAGAAGAAAGAGCTACAGGCTGCAAGCCCAGTTTGCCTTCAAAAGGAACAGTGGCCAATCAAATGCCATCATTGAATTAAGTGATGATGAATCTGTATCCCCAGGAGAAGATGCTGAAGAAGAAGCCAGCAATGGAAAAGAAGAATCTATGGAAAGACTTGCTGAAGAAAGTTCAGATGATGAAATTCAGCAAGAAGGATTTTCTGTTGAAGATGTTCAAGAAGAGTCTGAACACGAAATGCAACAAGAAGACCTCTCTGCTGAAGCTGATCTAAATGGCTCTGGTTCTGAGAAGGAAGAAGCTGGAAATGATTCCAACTCTAAAGATCAGGAATCAGGAAATTCAGAACTTCACCCTGTTCTCTCACCTGCAAGATTTATCAGGAGAATAGTAGTAGAAGTTCCCAATGAACCATTAGAGACTCCTCCTGAAATATGGGTAAACTATGGAGGTGAACAGATCAGAATAGTAAGAATGACCTCCTTTGACTTGGTCAAGAACTGGAACAACATGAAAATGGACTGCACAACCATTCTCTACAACCCTGATGATCTGCTAATGAGATAGTTCTTCCAGTGGATGCCATGGCTAAAGGCCATTACAGAAAAAGATGGAAGCTACTTCAGTTGGTGTTATAAGCAGTTTCCAAGCATGGAACTGGTGGCTCAGAACTTTCCAAGAGTGAAGAAGTTTGCCACCAAGCTGATCACAAACCAGCCCCACTTCAAGATCTATCGACATGCTGGAAATCTCTACATCCCCTACGATCGTAGGGTGGACTCTGAAGGAAGAAGGATCATGATCAAGGAGATGATCATAGAGTCTGTTAACTCTACGGCTGATCATGTTCAAGCCCAATCCAAGAAGCCTTCTTATGATCATGCACTGCTATCAGACACTCCATCATCCTCCACAAGCAATTGGTACTCCACGATTGCTCAGATTATCCACACCTTTGAAAATTTGTCCAAAGATGACAATCGTAGAGTCTAATCCATTGCTCCACATGAAGCTGGCAATCAAAATGATCAAACTACTTTGGAGCAGGAACTACTGAAGAGCTCTGATGATTTAAGCAAGAAGATATCTACGCTCACTGAAGAAACACAGAAGCAGACAGCAGCAGGAGATGATTCTTTCCAGCACAAGCTTCAAGCTATCTTGGCTGATGTATCTCTCAAACTCCAAGAGAGAGATAACATCTATCAGAAGGCCATCCAAGATCTGAAGGCAGAAGCTCTACAAGTTCAGAAGGCCAATGCAAAGCAGATCGAAGCCCTCTTTGACAAGATTGACGATCTGAAATAGTCCTTCTCTGTGCAACTTGAACTCGGACAGCAAGAGCTAAAGTTTGAAGTTGCAAACTCCTCCTACCTGATGGAGCAGCTTATGTCCAACATGGAGCAGCTCTCTCAAATGATTGATGACAAAAAGGGGGAGAAAGAGAGGCGAAGAAAGAAGAGGAGCAAGAGGCACCAAAAGAAGAGCAGAGGGTTAAGGGAGAAAAAGTCAAAGAAGAAGAAAGCAGCAGCAGATAGAGAATCATCATCTGAGGGGGAGCCTGAAGATGATGATAACAAGATCACAGAAGCTGAAGGGGAGCCAGATCAGAAAGATGATGAAGGGAAATCAAGCAAAGAGAAAAGGTCATCATCAGAGGGGGAGCAAGAGCAAGAGCAAGAAGCAGCAGCTGATGAGTAGCCGATCAACAAGAATCCTGGAATCATACATGGAGCCAAGGAGGTATATCTCTAGTCTGTTAGTGTGTTCTGGATCCAGGATTTAGAATGTCTGAATATATAATTGCCATATTAATATAAATGACATTCATGATTAATTGTTTAGAAATACAGCTTCTCACTGTATCTAAGATTCATTCATAACATGCATATGCACTTATTGTTTTTGTCATAATCAAATAGGGGGAGATTGTCAGGAATAAACATGTGAATGTTATTCCTATTTATATATGATTTGATTATGATATATATGAATGAATATGCAAGTATGTTTGCATGAAGAAAAGCTGTTAAGTCCTTTGATAGATAATAGAAATATATGTACAAAGACTTAGAATGAATTGATCAAAAATGTTAGGTTGATCCTACATAAGCAAAACGGCTTTGTAAAGTCCTTAAAAAGAAATGATGTACAAGGACTATAAATATAGAAAGATCAAGCTTGTTAGGTTGATCTTATGATGTAATAGATAGGCTTGTCTGATCGTCGAGCACTGCACCAGAAGTCGTAGTCTGCCAGGAGAGTCAGAGTCAACTCGGGAGCTATCGAGGCAGAATAGGAGTATGCAAGATAGTGAGATCTCAGAGTTCGTAGACTTCCAGGGGAAACGAAGAAGGATCGTAGTGTGTCGAGAAGAGCCTCTTCGGGATCGTAGTGTACTGAGGAAGTCATGTTCTGAATCGTAGAGACAGCCTGCCTATAAGCCGAACGACAATCTGCCGAAGCTAAGTATGAAATGCACTCTACGCTCAGAGTCGTAGAGTCTAGCGATGCCGAAGTCAAAGACAAGGATCGTAGACCACACTCTGCGATCGTAGAGTCCACTGAACAAATGCAGAGATCATAGTCGGACAAGATCAGATGAAAACAAGCTCAAATAAGCGATCGTAGAGTGGACTCAACGTTCACCAAGCTAACTCTACGATCGTAGTGTGCAGAGTCAGCGATCGTAGTATTCTCTTGGGGTCGTAGAGTCAACAACACGAGCAAGTAAAGATCATAGTGTGATCTCGGGATCGTAGTGTCTGCACAGCCAAAGCTGAATCGTAGAGTGCAGAACTACGACTCCAACAGTAATGCTCACAATGATAACTCAGAATCTTAGAGCAGATACGGTTCTCAACGAATGAGCACTCCCAGAATATCCAAAGGTACGAAGCCTCTGGTTGGCACTGCAAAGATGTAGTCCACAGAAGGGAACCAGAGAGCACTCAACGAATGGCATGCAAGCTAGCAGAAGAAGTAAGCACCAAACCAATCAGCATCAAGATTGAGTTGAAAGGCCGTTCGTGATGAAGTCTTCCACAAGATGATTCAAAGAAGACTTCAGCAGTTGACTAAGGAAAAGTCAGCTAATGCAGTTGCTATCAAGAAAACAGAAGACAACGATCTTGGAAGAAACCAGGATCGTAGTGTTTATCAGACAAAGAAAGAACTGATGGAAGGTGAACCGAGATACTGGTCAGCTTCTGAAGAGCAAGGCTAAAGTGATTAAGTGCAGGGTCAGTTCATTGATGATAAGTGAGCGGAAGATCACCAGGAGAAAACAAGCTGGACGCGCCACAAATCTGAAGTGTCTTGATATTCAGAAGGGAACCAGAGCAAGGAATTAAGCCATCAGTATCTGAGAACAGTCGAAGCAAACAGAAGTATTGAAGCACTGCACAATACAAGGAAGAGGTGTTCTACATTGAAGATCCAATCAACACTCTTCAAGATCGTAGTGTTGTCTCCACCAGTCAACAAGACACTACGATCAGGTCCTTGAAGACGTGCATCAGAATCGTAGAGCTCGGATACCTGAAGATTGAGGCATTGGCAAAGGTTCAATCTGAAGGTTAATTCGGACAAGTGCTTATTGAGAGCATCGATGCAAAAGGACAACCTCTGATCAAGAAATCAGAAGAAATAAAGTCTTCGACCTGCCCAAGACAGTAAAGTGATACATCTGACAGGGTAGGTTAAAAAGTAGACTGCAGAGTCAGAAAAAGTATGTCATGTCACATCAAGCAGTC
The DNA here is from genome assembly GCA_020205505.1 of Panax japonicus. Classification (NCBI taxonomy): domain Eukaryota; kingdom Viridiplantae; phylum Streptophyta; class Magnoliopsida; order Apiales; family Araliaceae; genus Panax; species Panax japonicus. The sequence continues at coordinate 54,303,440 of CM035105.1, read as the reverse complement.
TACATCAAGCAACTTGGGATCTGTGAAGACATTTGAATAACTTCCAACGGCTACTTTCCAACGGAAGGATTGGGAAGGTGTATAAATGTAGAAGAGCTTCAAAGATCAAAGGTTGCTGGAAGAGTTGAGTTTTGGAAAGAAGGTGGACTGATCGAATCAAGTAATAGTAAGTCCAGAGACTTACTCTACGATCCACCAAGAACACTCAAAAGTTAGATCAAGCAAGAAGTAGAAGTGTGAGTTCTACTATGTAGAAGTGAGAGTTCTACTACATGAAGAGTGTTCTGAACTGCCGAGAGAAAGAAGAGCATCATGCCATCTGGATGTCCATCATGGGAAGACTCTAAGTACAATAGAGAAGAGCTTACGGTCATCTTAGCAAGTCCATCATGGGAAGGCATCGAGTAACAAGAAGGGAGATCACAAAAGCCATCTTGGTGTCAAGCTTAAGAAAGCTTCTAGGTACCTTGCAGAAGAGCTTACAGTCATCCTAGAAGCCTCTCATGTGCAGCCATCAAGTACCAAGGAGAATGATCTTCAAGGTAGTTCATCAAGGGGTCATCCGGAGTAGTTGAGCCACCTAAGAAGCTGAGCATCATGCAACACTCAACTGCTCTTCAAGGATGATCAAGCCGAAGCTGCTAAAGATAGAAGATGTTCAGAGCATGAAGACATCTTAGCAGCTCAGCACCGACTCCAACAACAACAACAACAACTCAAGAAGCCAGGGCCTGAGAGGTCCTTGTCCAAAGGGACTAAACAAAGCAGGGCCAAAGGGTCCTTGTCCAAAGGGACTAAATGAAGTTCCAAGCCTGTTGGGCTTGAAGAGTTCCTAGGGAACTAGAGGAGTCCCAAGGCTGCTGGCCTTGAAGAGTTCTTAGTGAACTGAAGTCCCAAGGCTGCTGGCCTTGAAGGAATCGTAGAGATTCAGGGTGCTGCCCTTCCTTAGTGGAAATCCTGCTAGTTGAAAGCAGAAGAGTGGATTAGGAGCTTGAGTCTCTGAACCACTTAAAACGCCTTGTGTCTTTTACCTTATGTCATTTACATTATGTCTATAACTGCTATAACTGCTATGTATGTTTTAACTGCTTACAACTAAACCAACCCAACGAACAATGTTTGTATGATTATGAATATGTCAATGAAGGAGGGGAATCTTTTACTTATTCCGCTGTGCTTGAAAAGATTCTATGTTTGTCATATAATCTAATATGAACAATACATCATAAACCAGAAAAGTATTTCAAAAGAAAAAATCTATTCAACCCCCCCCCCTTCTAGATCTATTGTGCCCTCTGGGATCTAACACATATGAATTTATCAAAGCATATTAGTAACATACATCCAATTGTTCTGGTAATAAATTTGATCCGTGGACTGTTTGAACAAATGGATATAACAAGAACACACTCATCCCCATCCAAGAACAAGTGGATATAAACTAATATTAACAAGAAATAGTAGAATCACACTCAACAAAAATAATCTACAAAATTAATACTAACAAGTGGATATAAACTAATACTAACAAGAAATAGCTAGCTACTTCTTTATAAAAATAGGATGAAACTAGGGTTCAACAAATTAATGGAGAACATCAACATAAATCTCAGATTTTGGAGATTAATCTACAACTTTACCTACAAATTCGACCCCAATAGTTGATTTACAGATGACTACAACTTGAGCTAAGGTTCTATGATTTGCCAAGAGTGCTTGTGGTCGTGCGGTCCCAAAATCGCCTATGCCGAGAGAGAGAGAGAAGCTGTATTATGTGACCCCAAAATCGCCTATGCCGAGAGAAAGAAGCTGTATCTATGCCGAGAGAGAGAAGCTGTATCTATGCCAGTTCTGCGAATTTGATCACCATTGATGATTTGCAGACAACGTTCTAGGGTTCTAGTATTTTCCCCAAATTCGCCGAGAGAGAATGGAGACTCCTTTAGCGCTGTGCGTGTAGAATGTTGTCTTTATTAAAATCTGACTTATATCCGCTAGTATTACTAGCGGACTACAACTTCTTGTCAGGTACGAGGGGCTTAATTGTCCGGAAATTATAATAAGTGTGTCCGCTAGTATTACTAGCGGACGGTGGTTTATAACTCTAGATCCCAGCCGTTAATCCATAAAACGTGTGGTTTAGAGCCTATATGCCAATAATTGTCCCATAGCATATAGATGCTATGGATCGCTCCCCATATATTGGTATGGGACAATTATTGTCCCATAGCATCTACCGGCCACTTAGAATTTTTTTTATAAGCCGCTACAAGCTGTAGCGACTGGAAAAAAATGGGTTGCTCCCAACAACCGGTTGCTGTGAATGGAATCCCATATATATATATTTACACCTAGGCTATCACATCCAGGCTCAATCGAATTGAATTCGATAATAATAATAATAATATATATATATATATATATATATATATATATATATATATATATATATATATACATTTCAGTCAGATCTGGAGATCACTTCGTGATCTTTTATAACTTATATATAAATATATATATATATATATATATTTATATTTCACGTCATGCCTGGAATTTACTTCATGGAAGTTGATTGTTCATATATATATATATATATATATATATATATATATATATTATATATATATATATATATACAACTTATATATATATATATATATATATATATATATATATATAACTATTTACAGCTTTTGTACATATTGCATCATCATGTGCGCCTAGGAACTATGTGATCACAGATTCAATTTTTGAATCTAAATTCGGTTCCCGTGATGGACATTTTCAGTTGCAGTCAGCTTATAAATTATTTACGGTGTCTGAATTTTCTTAGATGGCTCTCATGCCCACAAGGAGTTCGGCGCTGCTATATATCTTTCGCATCTCAAAAATAATAAAAACAATCAAACCGAACATTTAATAAAATAGAAATATCAAATGCCTCAATTACTATTGAGCACAAGAGTTTGAGAAACCTATTTAACAAAACATCACTGTCATATCTCGTTAAAATTAAACTTTTATACAAAAGTCAAACCCTTTGTATATAGGTGCAAACGAGACATAACATTACTTCCAGATAACTGCACATAGACCTACATACACACACATTTAGATAAAAGTTTAAATTGAAAAGTGGCGGTAACTGTGTCACCACGGAAGTCGGGGGGGTGCCTAACACCTTCCCTCCGCTTAATCAAACATCCGGACCCTAACAAATCTCAGTTTCACAGACCAGTTAAGCAGTATCATATTATTATGTCTTTGTGCAAATCTTTTCTCGGTTGAGTTGATGCAACCATTTAAAAATTTCAACTGGCGACTCTTACAGTCCAATCGTCGACATATACATGTTAGACCTTTTCAAACAAATCTCACCTAACATGAGAACACCAAAAGACAATAACAGAAATGGATAAATAAAAATCCTGACGTCGACACTATATATAAAGTTAAATCAAATTAGCATGATTAACTATTATTATTTTATTCTGTTTTTAATTTTAATTGGAATTTTATATTTGTAAAGTGTAATAGTAAATATATTTTCTTATTTCTAAGTAAAATAATAAATTCAATTTATAATTATATTTATTATAAAGCTAGTTATTATGTGAATACTCGAATTCGAACTTGAATTCGAAGCTCGCGAGTAGTTTGAATATAATTCGATCCGAGTTAGATCGACTTTGAGTAATGAATATTTGAGTCAAGTCGAATCTGAATAGAGTTTTTCAAATACAATTCGAATCTTAGTCGAATTCGAGTATAAATTTAACTTTTCGAGTCGAATTCGAACAACAATCTGTTCGGTTTAGTTCGACTCGTTTACAACTTTAAGTGAACCTATTTTTAATATTTTTTTGTACCAATTTTTTTAAAAAATTTAAAATTAATCACTTTTAGTAATATTGTAACTCAACTTTATTATGTTTTAGTTCATAAAAAATGAGAATTTTTAAATTTTTATGAATTATTAATAATGTCATTGTGTCAATAACAATCGACCACAGATTGAACCAATGATCCATCCATCTGCTGTCTTTTTTGATTGGATGACCAGTTCAGGTATAAAAACCTTGGTTAAACTTTCTTTATATCCAATAGGCCTGGTAAAATATGGTTACGAGTTGGTTTTTGTTTTCAAAATATGGTTATGGTTCTATTTAAGAACTAAAGCCATATTAACTATTTTTAATATGAGTTATGTGGGTTGAAACCATATGGTTATAGTTCAAATATAGATCGACCTTATTTTAAATTTCAAACATACCATTATTATGATCCAATTAAATAAATTATTATTAGATATATCATTAATATATAATTATTAAATATTATTTTTTTAGAGAGAATGAGAGTGGAAGTGGGAGTGGGAGTGGGAGTGGGAGTGGGGGTGGGGTTAGTGGTGTATACATAATCGCTTAATAATTGAATTTCCCAATTTTCTCAAAGAAACCTTCTACCCACTTACCTTCATCGTCATGTAATAAATCCACGATAGCATTTTTGAGGTTTGTTTAACACTAGTATCAGAATTTTTAATTAATCAAAGTTTATATTTTTTTTTATCTATATATTGAAGTAATTCATATAAACCAAACACCTAATAAATATTTATTCCATTCCTAGTGTGGTTAATTAAATAAAAAGAAAAATGATCATTTTCATTCTATTATATAATTCGTTTCATTCATTTGACCATTCTATTTCATAAAAAAAATGAAAACCAAAAACAACGTAAGTATCCAATTACAAAGTAACACTTTGATTTTGAGTTTTGGACGATTTTTTTTTAATTTATAATGAAAATGAAAAGAATAGAAAATTTATAATTTTTCTTTCATCTTTTTATTAAGTTTATAAAAAAAATGAAAAAAACTTTAATTTCACATTTAAGTTATTAAGTTTGATAAAAAAGTAGTTAAATTTTCCGTTCATTTATTTTTTATTCATTCGTTAAAAATTTATTAAAAAAAATTAGACAGAAAATTTAATTTTTTATTTATAACTTTCTTTTCTTTTGTCATTTTTAAAACTTCTAAGAAGGATCCGATTACCACGAACTTAATTCATGATAATTTGATTAATTGACCAATACAGTGTTGACACGTTGATAAATCATTTTTTACCTGCGTATCGACACTTTATTGATCAATTAATTAAAATTAATTTCATATTAACCACTAATAGAAAATTGCAGACACATTGTAAATTCGGGTGAATCTATCTATCTATCTAATAAAATACAAATAATTTTAAATTTTCCGCTCACTCAATAAATCATTTGGATCGTCTAAAATTTGGGATAAATCCTACCATCCATCTATCTAATAAAATACAAATGATTTTAAATTTTCCGCTCATTCAATAAATCATCTAATCCGTCCAAAATTTGAGATAAATCTCATCGTCCATATAGTACCGGAGCCACGGGACACGTCTAGTTGTATAGATATAGATAGATCGGTCGAGGTAAACAAAAATCTATCTAATAAAATATAAATGATTTTGAATTTTCCGCTCACTCAATAAATTATCTGGACCGTCTAAAGTTTGGGATAAATTCCACCATTCATTTATCTAATAAAATACAAATAATTTTAAATTTTTCGCTCACTCAATAAATCATCTAATCCGTCCAAAATTTAAAATAAATCTCATCGTCCATATAATACCGGAACCACGGGACACGTCTAGTTGTATAGATATAGATAGATCGGTCCACGTAAACAAAAAGGACAGAAAATTCATTACGTCTTAAGCCCGAATCGGTTAATAGATAAACGTTTGGTCCCACCCTCATAAAAATGCTACATCTTCTTCCTCCGCGTGACCCACCGACAATATCTCAATTCTCACACTCCACTTTCTCTCTCTTCATCAAATATGGATAGAGAATTTCTGTGTTTCTCTCTCATTTTACTGGTTTAAATTAGGGATTTTCAACAGCAACAATAATGGCGGAGAATATAGGGAAGACGGTGCTGGATAAAGCATGGTTGGCAGCTAGATCAACTGAGGTTGAACTTACCGGAATTCAGCTCACCACCACTCATCCGCCTTCCTCTGCTCCCACTAAGCTTCCATGGATGGAAGCTGTTGTTCCCGGAACGTAATTGTCTCTCTTCCGTACAGTTTCTGGTTGAATTAATACTGTAAAGTTATTGAATTTTGGACTTCGTAATTAACTGTGTGTTATACTCCGTCCTTTCCAAAATTAGAGATATTTCCAAATCAACGACTTTTAAGGCACAAGTGTACCACTAATATTTGTAGTGATGGTGTGATCAGTGATGCTTAACTTGATAGTAGAAATTTATTGGTAAATTAGGAATAAAAAGTAGTTCTAATTTTGGAACGGACTGAAAAGGAAAATGTATCTCTAATTTTGGAAAGTGACGAAGTAGCTAGTGTAGTAGGTGGTTAATGTTATCAGTCATAATATTGAATGAGCAAAATTCAGTTACTGGTTAATTCATTTTCTAAATAGATCAACAGTAAAAATTCAGAAATTGCATTTATTTTTAAATTTTAGGAGATGCAAAAATGTTACTGAAGTTGGTTAATTTCGAGAATTTTTTTTCTATTTGCGTTTCATATAGAGAAATTTGAACTTGAACCGGAGATTAATGCAAAATTAGACCACAGCCTCAGGACAGGGATGCTTACCATATGTATGTGCTAATTATGAAGTGCGAACACAAATAGAGGAACTAATGAGATAATAATTTGAGTAAAGGATAAAGTTGTTGTTTTTCCCCTTTTCTTTCCAGTGTGGTTGAAATCTAATCTTCAAAAATTATTTTAAAGATGAATATCATATAATCCAGTGCTACTGTCAAATCACTATTCTTCTTTTTTGAAGTGTTACTCTTTGTTTTATGCAGACAAGGATACATTGTTGTAATAATTTTTTACTAGGCAAAGTTAGGGGTGTAATGTTTTACTTTTCCTATATTGTATATTCTGCTTATTAGCTAAGGTGGTTTAATTGACAGTGTCTTGGGGACCCTTGTAAAGAACAAACTCATACCTGATCCTTTCTACGGGTTGGAAAATGAGTCGATTATTGATATAGCTGATTCAGGGAGGGAGTACTACACCTTCTGGTTTTTCACAAGTTTCCAGTATAAGCTGGTATGCATACTTAATTGTCAAAGGTTTGACATGAGTGACCTACATAATATTGGTTCTTGCGTGTAGTCATATATATATATATATATATTTTTGATTATTGCGTATGTATTTTCAAAATTATGCATTACGAGTGATGGACATTTATTAATACTTGCATATATTATTTTTGCTTGTTCTGTTTGGACATATACACATTTTCCTGCATCTCTCAATATCATTTTGTTTTGTCAATGAACTACATTTCTTTAAGTACACTTTAGGTTTATTTGTTAATAGTAGTTTAAATAAGCAACAAGGAGGATAGGTACTGACGTAGTGTATATTAGCAATTTGCCCTCATGATGAAAACTTGTTTTTGTCTATTACTAATTTACTATCTTTCTAAAGGCAGTTTCTTTGAGGAACTTCTAACAGTCTTAAGGTTCCCTTCAAACCTGTTTGACAGTCCTGAGATCCCCCCTCTTGAAACTCCCTTATTTTGGACTTTGGACGGGGATTTTCTGGGGTTAATTGGATATTGTGTATATAAAAGGAACCTGTTAAGACAAGACCAGATCCTAAAGTGCTCATTATTCACTGACATTCTATTTCTTCATCTCTCTATTCCTTTTCTTTTCTCACCATTACTGATTTATCTCCATTTCTTTGGCGGAGAAAAGCATCCTCTAACCTGGAGATATGAGGGCATTACTGATTACCATATATACTCTGTCATCTCTAAAGCTGTGTTACTTTCATCAATTTTCTCCCTTCTGAATCTGGCTTATTCGATGAAGTGTGAAAATCTCACTAGTCTTAGTTAAGTTATGTGCCTACAGGTTGATGTTTTAAAATGTGCGATATCTCATTAAATATTACAACCTTCGGTCCACAAAAAGAGTCTCATTTGTCTATATTTTTTGTTCCAAAACAAGAGTTCCATTAATTTTGATACGCAATAAATTTAGGGTTAAACATGGAATGACAATATATTTTTAAAGTTTGTAAATTTTGCATATGAGACTTTTTTCGTGGAAAAGGACCATTAGTTTGTAACATGTGGTTAATAAGATATTTTAGGATGTCCCAAAATGTTTGTCACTTTTAGCATTCGCAACACAATTATATTTTGAATAGACTGTATTACCCTTCCAAAAATTAAAGTTAAATTTGTAAATCCCACCACCCCTCGTATATTTGATTTGATTCAAAAGTACGGTATTAATAAACTCACGTGATCAACTTTTTTTCCACCTTGAGCTTTGTTTCAAGTTAATTATGACATCTGTTTTGTAGCGGGCGGAATAGTAGTAGTTAAAGCAAAGTCAAATAATAACTAAATATTGTGATCATTATATATCTACAAAGGATGAAATATGGTATTAGAGATTCCTATGGATGGTATTATAGAGTCTATGGAAAGCTAGATGTGCCTTCTATAAGAAGCTCTATTTGTTAATGATAACATCTTATGAAGATGCATGTCATCACCATTGGAAAAAGGAGATGATGGTAAGCTAGATAACTAGAAGAGCAGAATATCTTTCCAAAAAAAAAAATAGGAAAAGAAAATATTAGTAGAAGTTCATCATCGATAAAAGAATAAAAAAGTCTTAGGTAGTAGGTTAAGTGCACAACAATTGAAGACATGATTAAGGCTTTGTGTCTACCATTGTCTACTTGTAACATCAAGACAATATTGAGATGATGAAATCAATGGACTGACCACCTATGTTATATGAACTCTTCACTTTACCCTAAAATACTCATGTCTGACGCTTGACTTTCGGACAAAGGCATGAGTATTGCATACTTCATTTTATTGGAAAAATTGGCAAAATTGAGGAGTACCCCTATCGGACTCTTCAAAATACCGTGTCTAACTAGAACCTCCAGCGGAGTCTGTGTAACATAGCTGATCACCTTTTAATAATGCCGCTTGTGGACTGCTTAGGAACGAAATCTGTAACTATTTATTCAATCCTAAAATTTTATCATTTGACTTGTAATTATTTTTCTATTAGTTTTAATCCCCCCTCCCCTTTTTATTTTTCTCTCATTGTGATTTCCTTAATCAACTTTTTACTTGGTCTTAGCAGTTGTAGCTTTGGCTTGTACTTTCTCCCTTGACCTATAAGATATCACTTTATGTTTGATAAGTCACTTGTAAATTTTTAAAGATAATACTTTAACAAGGTGTTTTCCCAGTACAGATGTTTGATTGTTTTCTTCCTCATTATGATCTGAATCTGGATATTCAAGGCAAAATTGAGTTCCTAATTTTGATTTACTACCAAAAGTTAGACAAACCTAACATCTTTTACTCTCATTTGGTACACTAGAATGAAACACTAGGTATGGGAATCTCACTGATGGTAAGAGATTCCATGTAGACAAATTCATGATATATTTCTTTCAAGTGTTTGGGGGGCATGTATTGAATGTTAGTTTTAAGGTAATTCATAATTGGACACATTTTGAATATAGTCTCTCCGTCCCCAAAAGAATGACTACAAATACAATTTTTTTGTCTCCAAAAGGATGAGATAAAGTACATAAAGTGAAACGTATTTTGTCATTTAGTGGGGTCCATTTGTATAAAAAAACTAAAAGTACTCATCACTTTATATAATCTTATGGGGCCGCTAAAGATAAATTTACAACTTTTTTACTCTATTTTCTCTACTTTTACTTTTCTTAATATGTGTGCTAATTGTATTTTACTCATCCTTTTGGGGACGGAGAGAGTATCTTTTATTTATATATTCTCGAAGGGTAAAAAAAGATTATCTTTTACCAACCCCCAATAAGGAATGAGATTCCAATAAACAAATAAGTGTACAAAATGCCAAAATTTAATTGAATAGAAATGAGATTCCCATTCACACTCACGATTCCTAATCCTGCCTACAAACTAGGTGTTGGGTGTTGTTGCCTAATTTTTTAACAGCACTTTAACACGCAAGTATACGCGTTTAATTGTAATATTCAGCAAGCAAGGATATCGTTCCCACGAGAAAATAGACTAATATTTATCAATTACTAATTCCAATACAATTAATCATATTTTAAACTACGAAATATTGTTTGTGATTTGAAAATTAAACTTAACCAAACTAATAAATTAAAAATAGAATTTCACAAGAATAATTGCAGATTTAATAGGTTAAGATTACAACTTCCTTTGGTATTTCATTTAAACCAATTTACTTCCCATTTAAATCAATTAATTAATATGAATCATTATCCAAGAATGCTTTATAAAATTCACACACTTTTTTCAAAACACGTGAACAAATCCTCTTAACTCCGATCCTTAAGACACAAAATTACAAGGAACACCCTAGTCAATTAATTCACTATATTCTTATGTGAATCAAGTTAATTAGGGTTTTACGCACAAATTCTTTCAATGAATACAAAAGATACATAGGTATATTCCTATCCTACATGTTAATCATATTAACCCTATTCAAATTATATGAACAGATGTTATCATATTCAGATCTCAATCTATACTCCATCTTCCAATTTCATATAGATTATCACAATAATTGTTGGCCAAACAATTAATCAATAAACAAAAGATATAATAAATAATTCCATAAAAACCAACTTTCATTCAATGGAAAGATTCAATTTAAACTACATACCAAGTTCCGTTGTAATCTTAATGAAAATTTAGTTCATAATAATAATAAAGAAAAACATCATACAGATTAATAATCCAAACATCCCAAATAATTACAACAGATAAAACTAGAGAAGAGTAGAAGAAACTCTGAATTTTCTCTAATACTCTCTCTTTGATCTTCAGCCCTTGCAATTCTCCTTCGTGTTTTTCCTCGTTGTCCTCTCTGCAAATCTCTTCAAAAATTAAGTGATACATCTTTTCTAACGTCTTCTCCTATTAGTATTAGTCCCCACTCTCTTTTAGATTCCTACTTGGCTTCAAAAACCCACTTAGCAGTAGAAAAATTCTTCTTTAGGCGCACATGAGCGCCTAGGCGCTCAACCCAGGCCATTTCCAAGCGCCTAGGCGCTTGACCAGGACCACATAATTACAAAAATGCCACTTAGCTCTAATTTTAATGAATTTTGACCTTTTTCTTGTCCCAAATGACCAATTTGTTCCTCCAGCTCCAACCTATAAGAAATAAACACAAAACACAAAAAAAATACTAAAAAACAATTAAAAATAGCAATAATTAAGTTTAATAATATCGGATTCATAGGTATGAAACCTACTCATCAGGTGTATATGAAACTGAAAGTCATTTGTTTAGCCCCATATTTTGTCATTGAAGTAGAGTGCTTCCATTACATGAGCTCTATTAATGTTTCTCAATACTTTTCATTTTGTTCCTTAAATTGCCTTCTTATTATTATTATCATTTCCTCCGTCTCATCTTAGTAACCCCTTCTTCTTCTTGGCTGACACAAATTTTAAGATTAACCAAAAAGCACATTATATATGTATATATACACGCTTTAAAAAGTATTATAAATATGTTAAAGATATTAACTTATATCGGAAGTATAATATATGAATATATTTTCAGTATTCTAAAAATCGTGCCGCACAGCCAAAAGGCTGAAATGGCACTTGGGTAGTATTACATATTTTTTTCCCAGGAGTATTACTTATATCTATTCGTATTCTGAATATCAATTTCTTTAATGTTTTTTCCAGTTGGCCAATCAGCATGTGGACTTGAATTTCCGGGCTATTAATTATTCGGCTGAAGTGTATTTGAATGGGCACAAAAGGGACTTGCCAAAGGGGATGTTTCGAAGACATTCTCTTGATGTCACTGATATTCTGCATCCTGGAGGTCAAAATTTACTTGCTGTTCTTGTTCATCCTCCTGATCATCCCGGAAAGATTCCTCCAGAGGGAGGCCAAGGTGGTGACCATGAGGTATTTGTGCATCTTTCTATAACTGGAAGATTTATTCTCTCTAAATCTAGGAACTTACTAACTTTTTGGAAGTTATGTAAATACTTGAAGCACATGCAAGTAGTAGATTGATATAAAAAATATTATTCCCAACTAATTTTTAGACTCATACGTAAGCATAGTTGTCAAATAGTGACTCTCATAGTCTCATATCGTGTTTCATGTATTGTATCGTATGATACAGAAACAAAATAAAATATGGTAATACATATTTAAACATATAAATCACACAAGTTATTGGACAATCAAGCATATTAGCTTGACTATATATAAAAGTAATCAAGTAAATATTATTATAGACCAAAAATAAATTTTAAAGTTAAATAGTATCCAAAATACTCTAAATTGATTTATTAAATGTTATTTTAGTAATCTTTATAGAGTAACAAGAGAAAACAAAAATTCACATTCACCTTTAATCTATAAAACAAAAGAGAATATTTCAAATTAAAAATGAAGGTTTATGTATGTGCTTATGGAAAGTGATGTGAGAAACAGAGCGACATTCTGAAGAAGATATAAAACTCTAAAAAGTGATTAAAAGTTCATCAAGCGATATAGAATATGTTTGTGCTAAAAAATCTCTTCATTTGAAATGGTAGAAGACTTGAAAGTTTTACTTTTAGTCTTTCGGATTTATCTAAAAAAATATGTTGCCAACTTTAAAATGTATCGCGTATTGTATCGTTTCGTAAGAATTGTAACTGAATCATATGATATGGTGTCATTTTTGATTCACTCCCGATATGTACCGAATTATCACTGTATCGTATTGTATTGCGTATCGTACGATTTTGACAACTATGTATGTAAGTATATGTATCTTTATTAGTTTGCTCTGCAAACTACTCCTAATATCATCATGTTTTTGTCTTAGATTGGGAAAGATGTTGCCACACAATATGTCGAGGGCTGGGACTGGATGGCTCCTATAAGGTGACAGTTGATTTAAATTTATGCTCTTTACCTGCATGTTGACAATGTTTAGATGTTTTTAGTGTGTACATTTTCGTAGTAGAATTCTCTAGAGGATTGATTCCCTAGTGAGTTTATCTTGCTTGTTGGGATTGACTCGTACTTTTTTGGGTCCGATGAATGACCACTACAACATAGTATTCGGGGATCTAGCTCCCCGGTGAACGAGCGTCTGCCCAGCTCGTCGGTGAGCTGGCGGGGGTTCCCTCGAAGCCAAGGGTAATGTGTATTTAGGCTTGGGGAAATATTAGTAGCCCGGTCTTGAGTTTGACTAATGTATTGGGTCTTATGGAATTGTGCCCATGTTATAAGAGCTAGGGTGACTTATCTGTCAACTTTTCCACTATCACCTCCAAAAAATCAAACTTTGCCTTATAAAAGCATTGTTTGGTGTGTATTATGTAGTGTGTGTGAGATTTCTAAATAAATACATCAGACAAGTAGGATTAGCTAAATTGGTGAAGCTGGATAAATTTGTGTGTTCTTTTATATTTAGTTCTTTAATTTTTGTGTGATTACTTGTGATATCAAATCTTAAATCTAACACTTGAGTACCATGGAATTGACTGTTCTGTTCTGAAAATTTCAACACGTGATCATAACATATATTGAAAACAAAGAAGTTTCTTTCACACTTATTTAAAACTTATGATGAATAATTCAATCTTTGCTTTCTTTTGTATTTTTTAGGGAGGACTTTTTGTCTTCTACCTACATTAGATCTCTTTCTCTCATCCTTATAAAATCATCTTTTAGCTAAAAAGAACTATGGGATATGTTATATTAACCTTTGATATGTCCTTTTCTTTGCAATTATAGAAAAAGCATCCCAATTAGATTATGAACCATAAACATTTCCATGTTAGAGAATATCTCTTGAATTGTCCTAAAATTGCTGTTGTTTCTTGTCTGTCACGCTTTCAACATTGACAAGACTCCTCTATGGTAGTGTGTCAAGTTGGAAACAAAGTGGAAACCTTAATCTATGGTAATATCTCTGAAATAAACAAAGGAAAATCCTAAATAAGCAAATGTATAATGTGAAAATTCTCTTATAACTTATCAGATATATTTATAAGTGATAAATAAACCCAAATTATCCAATACTCTTATTTAGTCTCATTGTATATCTTAACTTCGTCCAACAATTAGACATAAAATCCCTATAATACGTAACTATATCGTGAAGAATATTGCAACAGTGAACAGTATCACTACTTCAGTCTACTTTACCATGAAAAAGTACAATGAAGGGTAATGATGCAGGATTTCTGAAAATGATTACTCTTGCATCATAGGGATGAGGACTATTTCTAGTTTGGTTGGCTTGAAGGCAAAGGCAGAACAATATTTAACTAAAAGGTTGCAAAAGTTTGAAATCCTGACAATTTATGGTCACGGAAGGGCATATTTGGTTTTTTATTTTCTTAAATCAGAAGTAAGAGGTCTATATAATGCACTTTTTAGGCCATTTATTTTTAAACTATTTACAATTAATACTAAAAAATAGCATGTGGTTATTTTTTTTGTTTTGTCGAAGATGCTTGGGACTGCTTTTATATGGTATATGTGGCGCCATGTGCCATGTTACATGGACTCAGATGGAGTATCCTGTTGGACAAGTATTTTGAAGAGTCCGACACGGTTACTCCTCAATTTTACCAATTTCTTACACAAAATGAAGTGTCCAGTAACCATAACCTTGTCCGAGTTTCAAATGTCGGACACGGGTATTTTAGAGCAAAGTGAAGAGTCTGTGTAACATAGGCCATGTGTTAATGTCAATTGACTCCTCTAATTGGTTACCAAGTCGGTAGATGGTTTGGTCTTCAATCCTTTTAGACAACTTAAGACCTTCATAATTCTCTTTGTGGAAGTTTACGGCTCTCTATATAGTGTGGTCCTCGTTCTCCTTTTTCTTCTGTGATGCACATGGGATAGATGGGAAGGGAAAGGATAGGATAACTAGAACTCTTCTCATGTGTTTGGCAATATATGAATATCTTTTCCCTTAAAAATTTTCCTGCACTTTATAATGGATGTTATATGATTATAAAGTTGAAGACATACTTTCTAAAAATATGCATGATTCCCGATGCATACAATAATGTATCTTATTTATTATTTTGTATTCTTGTATTTGAACTTTTTATGAGGACCACTTTCTTGCTTAAACTCCTGATTGTCAAAAGCATTTCACCTCATATTTCTTTATCTTCTTGCACCTTTTCATTAGAAGAAGTTTGTTACTACAAAGGAAGTAAGGAAGATAATTTTCTATGCTAATGCTATTATCGAACATTAAATATTGGTTCTTAGTCTGTTAAATTGGAGGCTAGTGTGATATTGTTTTCTATGGAGATGGCTTATTGTTGTTGACTCAAGTATCATATTGAAAATTTATTTTCTGAAAAGTTATTGTCTAAAAACTCGTCAAAATCAAAGATCTCTGTTGTCTTGCTTCAAAAGTGTATTTATCTTAATATTTCAACAGAACCTTGGAGCCCCGGTCCATTGAGTTTGCATCATAGAGTTTTGGAGATTTTTTGGGGCTTATGACCAGCGTGCTATTATTACAGGGATAGGAACACTGGCATCTGGGATGAAGTATCCATTTCCATTGCTGGGGTGAGTTTTGATTGGATTTTGGAATTCTTAAATTTTTCTTAATAACCTTTTATGTGTTATTCTTACTCTATTCTTTTCATTTACTACTTAAAACTCTACTTTTGCTGGACGAAAGTCAATTCAAGGTGCAAATTGTTTATTAAAGCAAGTGATCTGTCTACTAAAATTGAATATAATTTAGGGAATTGTTAAATCCACAACAAAAATTGTTTCTTTCACAACAAAAGTGTCGTTATAGATCCTATAGCGACGGTTTTTACCGTGGCTATACATCTACAGCGACACTTTTGTTGTGGAAATAACAAAAAGTGTTGTGGATTTAACAATTACCTATAATTTAATATCAGCCATATTTAAGCATATTGTTAGCTTTAATTCCTTAGTATTTGTATCCGGGTTTAAATTAAGCAGGCTAGATTACTTATGTCCTTTCTCCTTGTTTATAATATATTCATTTATTTTTTGAAAGGTAATATCTTATGCAATTTATTGGATTCACTTCCATATGCTACTTTAGATAAAAGCTATCAAGTGATCAATGGTACGAGTGAGCCTAAATAGGAAAATTTATTATATTTGTGCTCACTTCCATTATCTGATAATTTTCTTTCTATAAACATTTTCGCAGCCTGTGAAAGTAGTGGATCCTCACTTGGTTTCGTCGTTCTTTGATGGTTATAAGAGAGTTTATTTGCATACAACCTCTGAATTGGTAAACAGAAGTGCCTGGGTTGCTGAGTGTGCTTTGACTATCCAAGTGACAACTGAACTTGAAGGAAACATTTGCTTAGTGGAGCATCTTCAGAAGGAACACGTGTCTATCTCTCCAGGAGCTCGTGTCCAATATACATTTCCTGAGGTCAGTTTTTTACATGTTTACTTTAGTTTAAGCAGACCGTAGTTTTTTTTAGTACGTTCTTATGTTGTAGGATGAGAAAATGATGTCTTGCAGATTATTTTATACAGACTATTGTGTTTTCTGTCTATATACTTTGGGCGATGAATGTACCTCTATGCTCAAAGTCAAACATGAAGCTATAAAGTAAAGCTTGGATATCGTAGGAATATAAAGTGAAGGAAACTACAGGGATTGTATTTACTCAAGTCTGTATTTCTTTTGGTAATTATTCAGTCCAGTCATGATTTTTTGGGCTGGAATTGGCTCAATCTTGCAACTAATTGGATTAAAAAGGGTAGGTGAAGTCTATGTTATTCATCCCATATTCTAACTGACGCACTGCGGAAATTTTGGTATTATGGCTATGTAGTTTGTCTTGGAATGGGTTTTACTTCTATTTTTTTTCCGGGGGTTGGGGGGCTGGGGATTTCTATTATCCTTTCTTTCACTAGTATATTACTATATTAGTATTATGGTCATTATTACCCAAGAATAACTAATAGTATATTTTACAAAGCAGATGGATTCAATTAGCATCCACTATTTGATCAAGTACTCAATACTCAATCAGTCCTTAAAGAGGTAGTACTCTTAATATATGTTGACTTGTATTACAAATATAAAGTCTTGAATATGCCAAACTTGGACATAATTTTTTTCAATAATTTTTTGTTTCAATATTAGGCTTTAATGACTTAACTTAGTAATTTGTTATTGGGAAAACAATCATATTTAGATGTTTGTTATGCAAACCTTAAAATCGCTAAAAAAGTCGACAAAAATAGGACGACTTTTTTTGGACGGAGTGAGTATTCTTTTTCAATTTGGGAATTATGAATAAGCATGCGCAATTTGGAATAAAATTTCTTTGCTCTGTTACTTGCTACACCCTTTGTTTTTGTTTTCTTTTCTATTTACCATAGTAGTCTTTCTTTTTGCTGAAAACCACTATATCTCCCATAAGAAATTCTACACAAATTAATACCTGTTTCTATTGTCAAGTCACTTGCATGATTGTCAGAGAACTGGCAAGATGTGTATGTAGCTTGACAAAAACCTTGTTATTATAATTACTAAATTTGATGTGTTATAACATATCCTAAGATACTTCAATTTGTTATTAATATTTCATGCTTGCCATTCATTGCGTTAATTTTTATTCATGTTAACAAAGAAAGAAATTTTATTAATAGAAAAAAAAGTACAATAAACTAGGTAAACAGGGAGTCCACCCTCATCAATCTCATGGAAAAAAGTCTAAAAAAGCACTTTAGAAAGTTCAGCCCTACACAAACCCATCGCATAAATACCCTAAAGGCCCCCATAGTAGAACTTCAAAAGGAAGCAAGAAAAATAACTTGTCCTATAACAAACATAAAAGATGAGGAACTCCCTCTAAACAGTATACCATTACGCTCATTTCAAATTCCCCATAACATTGGAAAGAAAGCACACTTCCAGAAAATTTTAGCATCCCTCTCGCATTCAAATCCTCAAAAGTGATAACAACATATTTTCCAGCGAAACAGAATAATACAAAAATAAATGAGCATGTGTCTCATTATTCTGTTTTCACATAAAATAAATGTTTCGAGACAAGGTCTTATAGTGTATGGTTTGTCTGCGACCCTAATAAAGATCATTAGTGCTCAATCTTTCTAAAACTGGATACCAAAGAAAAACCTTGACTGTGGAAGTGAGATTGACTTTCTAAATGTACGGAAGCATCTTTCTACTACTAAATACCGAAGAAAAGACTCGACTATGGAAGTGAGATGGGCTTTCTAAATGTACGAAACCAATGGGAAAGAATAGGAACAACAGAGATAGTAAAGAAAGATGAATAATCTTACAAGAAAAAGGTACCAGATGAATCTAATGTTCACATGTGCTTATTAGTGGAGGATATAATAAGAAAAAATCAATCAATATAACCACAAATACCAGTTCACTGGATTCCATGTCCGTGAGATTTCTAAAAAAATTGAAATCCCAAGAAAAAGAGTTCCCATCAAGCTTCATAAAACTGGAAAGAGGAGGCATCATGCAACGAAAATACATGATATAGCGATTGAGATCAATCCATCTCAATCTAAAAAAAGCATTACCTAGGGGCATGCAACCCAAAAAGAAAGCTAATTTTATTCCTGTTGCATTTCTCCATTTGAAATGTTAATGGTTATTTATAGGTTTTCTTTTACAAGCCCAATTTATGGTGGCCAAATGGTATGGGAAAGCAATCCTTGTACAATGTTGAAATTTCTGTTGAGGTGAAGGGTTATGGAGAATCTGATTTATGGAGCAATCCTTTTGGATTTCGGAAAATAGAGAGTCATGTCGACAGTGCAACTGGTGGGAGGTATAATCTGTTGATAAATTTGTAGTAAAAGGTAACTTATTTTTGACGTGTAATAGGTATGTCTGATAACTTGTTTCTCTAAATTTTACAGGTTATTTAAGGTGAATGGGCAGCCAGTGTTCATTCGTGGGGGAAACTGGATATTGTCTGATGGACTGTTGCGACTTTCAAAGAAACGCTACAAAACAGATATCAAATTTCATGCAGATATGAACTTCAACATGATACGCTGTTGGGGTGGGGGACTGGCTGAGAGGCCAGAGTTCTATCATTACTGTGATATTTATGGCTTGCTGGTAAGCTCTCGTGCTGTGTGTGTGTCTCTCTATCACTCCCCATAAAAGAGTTTTTGGGAATGGGTGATTGAGCAGAGTGCAAGTACAGTTGAGACTGTTTCTTCTAGTAAAAGTGTAAATATTGTGGTTTAGACTTGTGATGGTGTTTGAATGCGCTTCTGGGAATATTTTTTGTGTGATTGGGATATAGTGTTCCTTGGAGAAGATCAATGGGACCTTATGAATATTTAGTTCTTTGTTCACATGGATGATCCTTAAAGGCTTTTCTCTTTTCTCTTCTACACTGGTTCAACATCCTCATTTTAGGGGAAAGTATCAATTATTTTGTCTTTTTGCATACTTCTGTCATTATTTATCGGTTTTTAGATGTTGCTAGACCTAGACTCGTATCATGACTCAAAATTTGAAATAAAAAAAGATAAATAATAAAAGCTCAAATTTGAAAATTATTAGCCAAATACTATGTAATAAGCCTATTGATGAATTAATATCATGATCATAGACAGAGGATACGAAATAGGGCTGTATCAAGTATAGAGAATTAGATTGCTTTGAGCTTATTTTCGTAGAAGTTGACTTGCCATAGCCTTTGCAATGTTCAATACTTAATAATTCCAATGACTTTGTAACTTGTAACTTTTGTGCATAACTTCAAACGTTTCATGGTCATTGAAAATTTCCAAAAAAGTTTTTCCGAAAGTATAACACATACAATCATAGTTTTTGTGACGCTCCCAAAATAGGTATACATCACCCATCTTGAGTCGCCAAATACGTGGTACAAAATTTAAGTACAAACTTCTTTTATACAGTACGACAAAACGTAGCTGAGAGTTTCAACACGGATAATGTCTCGTAGAGAGTATTCAAACTCAAATAAAGTCCTCATTACAATTATTATGACACTATTTCACTGAATAGTGATGATTACTAATGCAAACATTTGGACCGTCACTCCGTTACCCGATTAGTCCCAGCTATATTCTCATTTCCTGAAGAGAACAATGAAAACAAAGGGTGAGCTCAACTAGCCCAGTAAGAAATATTATGACTAAGATAATGCAGAATAAATTATCGTTAGTTTTCAACAGTGTTAAACTGATAAAATACAATAAACATCAAGTTTAACTGCATCGGAACAAGAAGAGTTAAGTAGAGCATGATATCTACTATCTTCTATGATTTAAAAAGTTTATTAACAATTTTATTGCTGAGACTCAACTTAATAAATAATCCACATCATCGAATCACCCCTGCACTACGGCCAAGGATATTCTTTAGTATTACGACCACAAATTATCCATGCACTACGGGCCAAGGATATTCGTGTATTCATCAATGGTCATGATCATGCCAACAACTGTCCATCAATGCACTACGGGCCAATGAGGACTTTTACCACATCATTTGTAACGTTACGATCATGATTATACCGAATAATCTCTGGTCATAATCATACCAAGTCCATCTATGCACTACAGGTCACGAATGACTTTCAACATAATATAAACATGAGGATGATGACAATGATATAAGAATTCAATAAAACAAGTTCAAGGATAAATATTTAAAGATTTATAATTTAATTTATCTAGAATTCAATATTGTTCAAATTGTCAACATGATACTGCTTTGTGGAGTAAAATTCAAGAATGATAATGTATCAAAATTGATTTGGACAGAAAAAAATAATTTTTGTTATGAATAGTACTCCGGGTGAATAGTACCCGAGTGGATAGTACCTCGTGAATAGTACTTTGTGAATAGTATCCGTGAATAGTACTTTTGTGAATAGTACCGTATAAATGAATAGTACTCATGGACAGTACTTCAGCATGAAAAACTTAAAATCTAACAAGAATGTGTAGAAAATATCCTTGTAAAGCGATACTAGATGAAGCGCAAATTTCAAAGATATTCTACTAATTTTACGGAATATAGAAGCAATACTTTAACCGAATGATGGTATAATCAGGAGTACGTGACGAAATAATATTACTCACATACTACAGAGTATGGAAGAAAATATTATTCCTATGAATACTGAACAAAATAATATCCCTTACATCAGAAGAAGACTGGATACTGGAATAGTGAGATAGCAGACTTCTCTTCTACTTTCTCTCTAAAGCTTCTCTCTCTATAACTTCTTTTTCTATAATTGCTCTTGTGAGTCTTAGTGAATTAGTGAGAATGAAAGAAGAATGAGCTTCTATTAATAGGAAAACATAATTTTGATAATTGTACGTTTTGGGGCTCGAAATATTACAGTATAATACCTTCATCATTTCCTTCATTTTTAATTTAGTCTTGCAAGTATTATCAAACTTGCACCACCTCCCATAATAGTACGTCTTGTGAATCAATAGTACAATCATGTGAATTAATAGTACAATCATGTGAAAAAAATAATTACAGTATAGTACCTTCATCTATACCTCCATTTTTAATTTAGTCATGCAAGTATTATCAATCTTGCACCACCTCTCCTAATAGTAATGCATGTGAATCAACAGTTCCATTCATGTGAGCAAATAGTTATATGCATGTGAACTAATAGCAATTAATTGCTCATTTATCCGATTAATTATCCGACTGGTCAATATAACCTCCAGACATCCATTATTATCGAAATAGATGTCGATTTCCACTAACACTAATAATCTCAACACAATGAAAATATCAATTTCATCTTTAATCAACATGAACTTATTCATTATTAATATTATAGCTCACAATATTTAACAACCAGATCATTCCTAGGAAAGAGGGGGCTTTCCGATAAGGATTTCTCCCTATTGGCGCAATTAGGCGACCAAACCTCTCATCGTCAGAACTTTCTAGACATTGTCAATATTACAAATAATAATATGAATAACTTTGTCGTCTCAATTATTGATTTAATAATAATAAATATTATGCAGATGATATTGTGACAATAATTGAATCAATAATATGAGAGATATTATGCAGCAAGTACTGTAGCAATAATTGAGTATAACTGAGTGACTTCTCACGTAAGCATCAATAATCAATACAGTGTGCTACTATGCAATCACGCGTATTACTGTACTTTTACTATCGGGTAGTTCAACAGTTTAACGGTAAAATTTTTGCCGTTATTTTTATAAAAAGATAATTATGTCGTTTTCTAAATACGACAATACTTTCGTTGTGGGGTCCACCAATGATTGTGCCGTTGTACGAATATTCCCTGTTAAAACGAATATTACCCGACACAACGAATATTTTATATCAACTTGCTTTCTTTGCAAAATTTTCAAATATCACCCTTAACCTTAACCTTTTAACCATTTACTAAATAGAATAATAATTATAGGAAAATTGAATACTTTCATTTCATAAAATTCGGGGTCTTACAGTTTCATCTTAACGTTTCATCACTTATTAATTTGGCTCTAATTTTACTCGTCTATTTAGTGCATTCAATCATAGTTTCAAGTCTTGTCTATTCAGCTCTGTCATTTCACTTGTCTATTTAGTTCATACTTTGAGAAAGAAAAAACTACAGACTAAACAAACAATAGTAATATAAGTGTACATTGTTTGGGTCCTTTGGGACAATGTCTGAAGCAAGGATTTAAAAGATGAAGATACTGGCAAAAGATTAGAGAAAGAGAGGGTATAGGCTGTGTCCTCTAGAAGATCAAAAATCATCTGAAAAAGCCAAAAATTAGGCTGAAGTTGTGTTTTCATCATGGTTATTAATTGGTTGTGTTTGATGTAGTTTTATTAGGATTAATAATGACTGACTTGTTCAATGTTTATTACTGATCCTTGCTTATATCACTCTGATTGCTGTGAAATTTGTAGTTATCTACAGTTGGTGCTTTCGAGTTGGTCATTATAAATGTATCGAAGCATAATTCGTCAAGGTTATTTGAAAATGTCACATATATATACTTCTATATTATCTGCATGTTTAAGTGGAATTTTATAATTAATTTTATTTGATTGGTTAAGTGTTTAAGACTAGTTAATTCTTGATCCTTGATTGCGTCCACATATATAATTTTTGAATTCTGTCCTTGACCAGGATCTCTGTTAATAACTGAAAAATGAATAAGTAGAATTAATGTGGTCATAAGCACTGTTGTGTGAAAAAAGGTTGCATCTGATTGGCACCCATCTTATACTTCCGTTTAATCTCACTCAATGCCACCTGTTTGACGCCTTCAATTAATTTCGTTGTATTTTTAGTTTTAGCTAATCAACTATTTTTTGGTGAAAGGGCATATGCATTACCTGATGTACTTTTTGTAGGTTTGGCAAGAGTTTTGGATAACTGGAGATGTTGATGGTCGAGGTGTCCCAATTTCAAACCCTGATGGCCCTTTAGATCATGATCTTTTCATGCTCTGTGCAAGAGACACTATCAAGCTTCTCAGGAATCATCCTAGCCTTGCTTTGTGGGTGGGAGGAAATGAACAAGTTCCACCAGATGACATCAACACAGCTTTGAAAAGTGATTTGAAACTCCACCCATATTTTATGGAGTTGAACGAAATTGGCAAGTCAACAGAAGAATTCGAGGATCCCAGTCAATATCTTGATGGTACACGCATTTACATACAAGGATCTATGTGGGATGGATTTGCTAATGGGAAGGGAGATTTCACAGATGGCCCATACGAAATTCAGAACCCTGAAAACTTTTTTAAGGATGAGTTTTACAATTATGGATTTAACCCTGAGGTTGGTTCTGTTGGAATGCCTGTTGCAGCTACTATCAGGGCAACAATGCCTCCGGAGGGATGGCATATTCCTCTGTTCAAGAAGCTATCAAATGGCTACACAGAAGAAGTTCCAAATCCCATATGGGAGTACCATAAATACATTCCCTACTCAAAACCAAACTTAGTTCATGACCAGATATTACTTTATGGAACCACGAAGGATCTTGATGATTTTTGTCTTAAGGTAAACAAACATCTTTCTCTAATAATGTATGATTTTGTCTCCTTTCATCTGTTTCGTTAGTTGACTTGACTTGTATTTTAATCTCATCCCAGGCTCAACTAGTTAATTATATTCAGTATAAAGCTCTCCTTGAAGGGTGGAGTTCCCGAATGTGGAGCAAATACACAGGTGTTTTGATTTGGAAAACACAAAATCCTTGGACAGGTCTTAGAGGCCAGTTTTATGATCACCTCCATGACCAAACAGCAGGGTTCTATGGCTGTCGCTCTGCAGCGGAACCAATCCATGTCCAGCTGAATCTGGCAACATATTTTATAGAGGTAAGTGGGCATTGCCTAACCATGTTAACGATACCAATCATTTTGTAATTACCTTGTCATGCCATTCATGTTAAGTGCCATGAGGAGGAACATTATTCGATGCGTCATATATTTACTAACCATCGTGAGTATAAATTTTGTTAATATGCATTATATACAAGTACAACCCCTGAAAGGCAAGATATAAGAGTTTTGGGGAACAATATTTTGACAAGTTGCACTAATTTGGAGCCTTTGATGGTTTAATAGTACTAGCATATACACCCCATGCAAAGCACGGGGTTTTACTATAAAGTTGAGATATTGTAAAAAAATATACATAAATATGTTATTAGATTTATTAGGTAAAATAGTTCTAATAATTAATTACTTTTTGAAATTATATTACTTATACTTGAATATAATTACACTTATATTTAATTAAGAGTAAAAAATTCAAGTTAGATAAAACGATTTATGTGAAAATTATTTTCTTCTCAAACTATATTATCTAAGTTGTAATAAAATTTTATCAAATAATGGTAACAAATTAATATTAAATAAGACGATCTTATAAACGTTTACTATTAAATTATATTACTAATTTTATTTTTGACTTCGTTGAATTGAATGAAAGGTCTTTTTGAAGAATTATAATATTATTGTCGTTTTGAATTTTATTTTATAAAGGCTTAAATATAAATTACTACACTAACTATTGACCTTATTCCACTTCAATGATCCAACTTTCAATTTTGTCAATTAGATGATTAAACTATTAATTTTTTTCACTTTCATTCAATTTGACATGCCACGTTAAAAATTGATGACGTGGCTTCCTGGGTATGCCACACTTCATCTTATGTGTAATTAAAAAAGATTATTTTATTATATATTTACACATTTATTATATATTAAAGGGAAAAATCGTTAAATCTTTGTTTTCATCCTCTTCCGACCCAATCTCATTGCTTTGAAGAGCTTTCGGCGTATTTGGTGAGCTCGTCTCCGACGATATCGTCGCCGGCCAGAACATGGAGAGCTGGAGCGGCACTAGCTTCCCAATAGAGAAGAGCTCGTCGGCGGGGAGCATCATCACCGTCTAAACTCAAAAGCGCCAAACTCCTTTCCGAAAACTTTCGGATCTGATTCCTCCAGAGTATCAGCTAGGTTTTTCTCCGGAGACGGAGGTTTAGGTTTAATAACTCCAGCAGACTTTAAAGCTTCCTCATCACGACCAAACGAGATTCGAGGACTCAACCAACCGTACGAAGGAAAGGTCGCCAGACAGTCCAAAAAATTCTCCGATGACATTCCGATGTTGTTTATGCAAGCTGAAGCCATTTCCGACAATCATGCAACACAAAAACAATACTCTATATAAAATAACTAAACAAAAAAAAACAGTAGTAAATCTAGAAAAGTTCTGACGAGCACAAAATCTTATCGACCGGAATCGCATTACCGGAAAATACAAAGCTCAGCAAGATATGTATAGAGATGAGGAAGATAATCTAGACGATACCATTTTGAACCTAGGTCTATGCTTGATTCATCTGATTGGGTCAGAAGGGGATGAAAGCAAAGCTTTGACGAATTTGCCCTTTAATGTATAATAAATGTGTAAATAGATATTAAAATAATTTTTTTTTAGTTATACATAAGCTGAAGTATGGCCTACCCAAAGAGCCCGTTATCAATTTCTGACATAGCAGGTCCAGTTGAATGGAAGTGAAAAAAATTAATAGTTTAATTATATAATTGACAAAATTAAAAGGTGAATCACCGAAGTGGAATAAGACCAATAGTTTAGGGTACTAGGGTAGTAATTTATATTTAAGCCTTTTATAAAGTCTTATTGGATGGAGTAATTATTTTTTATTTAATACTTGAATCATATGGTCAATTAGTATATAATATTTTTCGTTTAATAACAATAGCAATTATATCATCTAAGTAACGATTAAATCTCATTTATACTCGAAACTACTATTATACTTATATTTTAAAAATAATAACAAATTTAAGTTAGGTAGATGATTTTTATGATAATTTTTTTTTCTTGTCAAACTATTTTATCTAAATGGAAATATAATTTTACTTAACCTTGTATTATTATTATTATATATATTTGAATAAATGAGACCAATTAATATTATGTAAGATGATCTTATTTTTATTATTTCCTTATAAAACTATACTACTAATTCTCGTTTCCTTATAAAACTACGATACTAATTCCAGTTTCTGATTTTGATCGATAAATAATAAAGTGTTGACTTAATGTAAAAAAAGTCAAAAGGCGAACAAAAAAAA
Organism: Panax japonicus; assembly: GCA_020205505.1. Classification (NCBI taxonomy): domain Eukaryota; kingdom Viridiplantae; phylum Streptophyta; class Magnoliopsida; order Apiales; family Araliaceae; genus Panax; species Panax japonicus. The sequence continues at coordinate 54,276,646 of CM035105.1, read as the reverse complement.
GAGGACAAACTAAATTGTCTATTTAATTATAGTAGTATAGATAGATAGATGAGAAAACATGCTTTATATTTTTCTTCTTATCTTCAAGCAGAACTTATTTAAAGACGCTTTTTTTCCCTTCCATAAAACTTAGTATTATGGATAGTCACTCGTTGTATTTCAGTTATAAAAAATCAATAATGCAGTCAAATAACTTTGTTGAGATGAAGAGAATTTTGGTCCCTTTCTTTTTACCTTGTACAGGTTGTTAACACTACATCAGATGGATTGACTGATGTGGCAATAGAAGCATCCGTTTGGGATTTGGAAGGAGCATGTCCATACTATAAAGTAACTGAAGCGCTCTCTGTGCCATCTAAAAAAACTGTACCTATTATTGAGATGAAGTACCCAAAGTCTGAAAATCCAAAGCCCGTGTACTTTTTACTTCTGAAACTCTATAATGCCTCGGACTTCAGCATATTATCAAGGAATTTTTACTGGTTGCATCTGTCTGGTGGCGATTACGAACTATTGGAACCGTACAGGAAGAAGAAAATACCCCTCAAAATAACTTCACAGGCTATGATAAGAGGGTCCAGTTATGAAATGCGGATGCATGTAGAGAACACTTCGAAGAAGCCAAATTCCAGAAATCTGCTGTACAAGAATAATTTCTTTGGAAATAATGGTGAAAATGATTTTGATATCGCTTCACTGGAACCTGTTGATAATCATGCTGAGAGTAAACAGGAAGCTAATTTGATTCAGAGGATTTACAGAAAATTTTCAAGGGAAGCTAATAATTTGAGGGTTGCAGAAATTAATGGGTCTGAGGTTGGAGTTGCTTTTTTTCTCAATTTTTCTGTTCATGCTTCAAAGCAAGAACAAAAGGAAGGGGAAGACACAAGAATTCTACCAGTTCATTATTCTGACAATTACTTCTCTCTGGTACCTGGTGAGGTGATGCCCATCACTCTCTCCTTTGAGGTACCTCCAGGCGTCACCCCACGAGTTACACTTCAAGGTTGGAATTACCATGGTGCGCAAACTGTTCATTATTGAGCCAGGTAAAAGATTTCAATTTCTTTATTTGCAATTTTGCATCAGAAGTGTTAATCATAAGAATGTTCAGAATTGAGAACCGGCCTTCATAAATAGGATATTCAAATTTGACTTTACCTGCTGGTCTCTCATTTAAAGTTTGTGATTGTGAAAATCGGAGGGATTATATAGGAACTACAGACTCCTTACTAGAGCAAGATATCCCATCTTGAATCATGTAACAGTTCGAATTCTTAGTGGAGCTTTGCCTCAACTCCATCAGGGTTCAAAAGGTTGCGTTATCTTAGGACGTATCGGACAATCAATTCTTGATGTGGTATCGGTAGTGATAGGACGTATCGGACAATCAATTCTTGATGTGGTATCGGTAGTGATATTTGGAGATATACAACAAAAGCTATAATATTGCTTTAAAAAATTGGAAAAAAATACTAAAAATAAGAATAAGTAAAATAATGAAGTAAATATGTTAACATTGTCATTTAATACATAATTACATATAACATTATATAAGACACGCATAGCTGTTGGACAACATTTTTTTGATGCAAAATCGTAAATTCTTTTTTGTGTGCTAAATATGTTCTCTTTTCCCCATCCTTGATGCAGCATTATTCCTCCTGTTCCAATTCTTTTAAAAACTCCTCGAGCGTCACTTATCACATCTTAGAAACTTCAATCTTCATGCAGAAAAGGACAGATGATCTGTTGTTTCACTCTTTTGTTCTCATCAGTTTCTTCTTGTTCACTACTCCAATGACATAGCTTTTTGAATTAGATATTAAGAACATGTAATCATCGAAAACGTTTTGTGGCCGTGTTTCTTCTTTTCCTATATTTGTTCCCTGAGAAGGATTGGAGGGGGTACCCAGGTGAATGGAATTGGTCTTACCTGAACTGAGTAGGGGTGAAACTTTGTCCATGGTGGACAGAGAACCATATAGGCCTGATTCATTTGGTTTAGGTGTACGTATTTAGCCTTTGCACAAGCAAAAAATAAAATCTTCTGGCGCCTATACTTGATATATGGGCAAATCTGACGAAAAAAATTCAGGATACAAAGAGAAGTTAGTGATGATGGCTGTTATTTATGTTTAATTGTGAATCGCTGCTGAAACTCGAGAGCACTAGTTTTCTTTTCTTTTAAATTTTAAACCTATGTAATACTATAGTGTATATTAAGATTTTGGAGATGTTTTATTTTGACAGACAGAAAGCTGGATGGAATGAGTTGCCTGCAGTTTGATGTGCCAGAAAACCAAAGGTCTGATATATCCCAAGTGTTGGTGGAACTGTAGAATCTTGTGGAGATGCAGCCTGCCTAGACTGATTGAGGAGGATATCATAATTCTGTCAGGTCTAAATTGGCAGAATGAAAGATTTAGTTTGTATTTTATTTTTTATTTTTTAGGTGGTTGGTGTAAACTAGCATTAAAACTGTTAACCCATTTCCAGAGAATAATTTGAATAAATGCTATTTTTTTCCCTATAAAGGGAAAGGTCTTGGCCATTGTTTTTCATTGATATGGAATAAATAAAGGAAATTGATATTTTCACACTTTTTAATATTTCTAAATGAAAAGTGTCGCTATAAATGTATTGACGGTTATATGATTTATAGCGACGGTTTTCATGTGGAAAAGAGTTATTTGGAAATATCAGTTTCCTAAATAAAAGCCTTACCCCGTAACCAGAATTCCCAAACAAAAGTATAACTAATGGAAATAAAAAACAATAGAAAAATCATCTCTCCAAACTCTCTTAGAATGTTTTGGTTTTGAATTTCTATTCTAAATCCTTGATAGTAGATTCCAAAATATTTAATTTTGACAAATTTTGTGAGACTGCCCTTTTCAAGGATTCAAAGTTGCTGTATAAAAGAAGGGAAGAAGCCATTTGATTTGTACTTTTAAGTTCTTTGCGAAAGGCTCCATGAATAAGAAGGGAAGAAGCCATTGTAAAAGGTCTAAATCATATTTGCCAACCTTGAGTTTCTTGATTTGCCTTTGCTAAAAAAGGAATAAGCCATTTGTATTGATTTGCCTTCGCTAAAATTTCTCTTCTTACCCATTTTTGATGAAGCTGTGTAGCCATTTAATTCTCTCCCATCTCTAAACTATCTCCATACAATTATCTAACACAAAACATTCCATTAAAATAAATAAATAAATTACTTTACAGTTTTTAAAGAGAATTTGATATTTTCACAAGAAAATTTGATACTATGGTGTGTATGGTGATGTTTGAAATCCAAATCGCACACGAAATTGCTTAGGTTCAGTTTGACAAATTCAAAACCGCACATGAAACCACTTGTGATTGGTGCGGTGCGGTTTTGAATCGTGCGGTGCAGTTTTGAATCGTACGATGCGGTTTCATTTGGTGCGGTTTCACTTCCAAAACCAATTGAAATAATAAAATTTTATGCAATTTAAATTAACAATTTAGAATCATACAATATTAAAAAAAATAGAAAATTGTTAAATCCACAACAGAAAATTTTATTTTCACAACAAAAGTGTCGCTATAGATCCTATAGAGACGGTTTTCACCGTCGCTATACATCTACAACAACACTTTTGTTGTGGAAATAACAAAAAGTGTTGTGAATTTAACAATTCCCAAACCACTTTGATAACACACACAACCTTATTTATAATGTTTTGTCTAAACAAATACTAAATAGAACCTAATGAATTACTATCTGCTTACATATAAAAATTCTAAACAAAAATAATTAGTTAATTATATGAAAGATAATGTTAAATGAATTAATTGAAGGGTGGCTTCCATAATAATATTTCTTGATATGCTCCATATTGACAGTGCTACTCATCTCAGGACTCTGTTGCACTTGAACTCTTGAAGTGAACTGCATAAGCCATAAACCTGCATATGTATACATTATGGGTGTAATAAGGTGTTTAAGGATTGTTAAACCCATACATTTTCTCTTTTATTACTCTGCACAATAACAACTAGTCACCTTTTTACTAAGACATAGATGTCACAGTCCAATTACTAGTTTAATCACAGTAACCCTGATCATGAATAACATTTAATTTCTAATTTCGAATGATATAACACAGTACTAAATTTTAGTTATTTGTATTTTGACCCCTAATGATGGGTAAAAATCTAAATAAATGAAATTCAAATACCCTCGTATCCAATTTACATGTCCACCTAAAAAAGCTCACTTACTAATTGCCTTAAGGAGTTGTCAACTCCTGCTTTGGTTTAGATTAGTTGCTTAATAAACAATCACTTAAGTGACACCTTCTTCTTGCCTTTATGAATCATCAAATCCACTAACTCATATAAATATCTCTTAATTTCTAACTCCCAACTTTAATCTCACATGGTTTACAGTACTTTTATATAACATATCAATACTTCCTCTACTAATGCATTACACAATATACATTACATATGTTAACGCCAAGTTTCGCCGGCGCGTCCAATCATAGAATCCACGCGCTAGAACCAGCACAATAACAGATCACACAGAAGCTTGACGGCTTGTGCCGCCGGGGGATAGCTCCGGTGTGAGAATAAGTACAGGCCGTTACAAGGTTTTAACAATGGAGGCTAAGTGTTTAGTGCTCAAAAGTATGAATTACCTCTTAATTGTAACTCTGGCCTGGTATTTATAATAATCTCACTGCCTTAGAATCCTTCTCCTAATCGGTTAAGGACTCCTAGCTATGGTAGTTACCATAACTTGGGTCCAACACAATCTTCTTAAAAGATGCAAGTAGAATCCAATCTAATCACAACCTTTGGAGTAACCGTATTTAATTATAATTGGGACGTCCAACTCTGCACGCAGGAAGGCCCACTGTACAGGCCCAAACTATCCCACTGTCAGGTCTAGGCTTCGGCCCAAAGGACCCGAAGGCCCGACTCCCAACAGCACACAACAGGATAAGGCTCCGGCCCAAGGGGCTCGGATGCCGAACCCGAAGACATCCACCAAAGTGAGGGTCCGACACAGAAGGACTCAGACGTCGATCCGAACACCTTAAATCCACCATGGGCTTCGGCCCAATGAACTCATACAACTCCTCTGATGTCGGGCCTTCAGCCTAAGTGAAGGTCAGCAGAATGCTCCCGAACATTGCCCCCCAGTCTTCAATTATAAGGTACTTATGATTGGAGACTTGAAAGGTCAGGTATTCGAAAGGTCATGACAGCTAATAATGAACTGTCTGGGAAAACCAAACGGTCTATTCTTGATATTTGAAACGTTGCACACCTTTTCATGCCTGGGCCCACCTTAAGTATTTAATACCCGCCCTGGGGTTCCGTGCCGTACTCCTTATAAAACCCCCTCTTCCCCCCTCATTATCTCCTTTACTGACTCCTCTATCCCAAACTCTTTGTTTTCATTTTTTCCGGCAAGGCGATTTTCGGCGAGCTCATTTCTTCCCCAAACTCCCCAAATTTCCACCACTTTGCAGATATTTGAGTTCTAGTCTAGATCATCTCTTCTTCGAAACTTCTTATTTGCATCACATTCCTTTTCAATGGCCGATTTCAGCACTATTCCGGCCATTGAGCCAATCACCGTCACCTCCACCGTCACCACCGGCGACCTACTAGAGATCGAACTGCCGGATGCCCCTGCCGCTACCACACTTTCGACCCTGCCTAGTCCGGTAGACGTCGAGGCTAGGGTTCAAAATGCATACCACTCCTCAAAGGAGTTTTTTCACATCCGTACTCCTTCCACTATCACCCCCTCCCAGATCTCTGACATCCGAACCCTCTTTAAAATCCCTAAAGAATACAAGCTCCGAGTACCGACGCCTGATGAGAAGATGTTCTGGCGTCCCGAGGGCGAGTGGGTAGCCGTCCCCTTGTACGTTCTGAAATACGGGGTTCGGTTCCCACTTCACGATTTCATTTCTTCTTTCTTGAGTTTCGTGGGAGTAGGGTTCGCGCAGCTTGTGCCGAACGCATACATCCATTTAGTCTCTTTCATAGCCATCTGCCAAGAAATGGGCATCACTCCCGGGCTCGATCTATTCTTCGCCCTGTTCACCGTCGGTGGGTCGAAAGAACCCGGTCACCGGCAACTCAACAAACGCCCCAACCGCACTGTCCCGATCAAAACCCCTTCAAGAAACAAGGGGTGGCACGAACAGTGGTTTTTTGCGAAGGGAACCGACATCCAGCTCCTTCCCTCCTGGGCCCATCCAACAGACCAGGCGGCCAAGATTTCGAAGTTCCCGAAGGGCCGGACCGATGCCTTCAGGACGTTCTACAAGCAATGAAAGAAGACCCAATGGAATCTGGGGCTTCTGACGGACGAAGCCTGGTTGTACAAACACGCCTGTAAGTATTCTTCTTTATTTTTTCTCCTATTCTCTTAAGCGTTCCACGCCTCAACCCATTTGTCCCCGTGCAGTGACCATTTTCAAGCCGGAGGGTGTTGTCGACGCCTTCATCCCCACCACCATCATAACCGGGTTCATTCGACCACCAGTGACTGACGACACTCCTGAGGAGGATACGGTCCCTATCAGCGAGATGTCTCTGGGGTCCACTTCGGGGCCCGAGCCCCCGACCACACAAAAAGGGGCGCTGAAGATGAGCCGCGTGGAGAAGGTGGCTTTGCTGAAGAAATCCAAGAAGCCCCCCAAGCCGACCATCAAAGCGCCTAAAATAGTCTCTCCGCCTTTCCTGCCGAAGCCGACTCTTCCACCGCCCCCTCCTCCGACCGAGGTGGTCGAGGATTCGGAGGATACCGAAGAGGTTCTTCTTGAACCCCGATCCAAGAGACCTCGATTGTCGGAGGGTTCCGATCAACCGACGTGACAGACGGTGGTCCCTGGTCCGGACCGGGCCCCCACTCCTTCTTCTAGGCCAAGCTCCTCCCAGGGATCGCCGACTACCTGTTGGCCCAAGAGCCCGTCAGAGGTTTTCCCTTTTACCCTATTCGATCACTTCAAACTTCCTGGTGACGACGAGCGGTTTAAAGGGTATTCTTCTGATCAGTTCTTGGTGGCCTATGTTCGAGCCCAGACTCAGGTAATTCCCTTTGTCAATCTGAGTACTGCTATTAACTTGGATTTTTACTTCTTGTACTAATGTATGTGTTTGCTGCAGGCCAACGCTATACTCGCCCGAGCAATCACTCCCTTCGCCCGATCTACAAAGAAAGAAATTCAGCTGGGAACGGATGTGGAGCTGCTTGAGGCTGAGGTTCGGGGTCTGCAGTCGGACCTGAAGAAGGAACAGGATTCTTATGCCAAGACCCGAAATAAGGCGACCCGAGCGGAGGATCGGATCAAAGAACTGGAGCATAAGCACGGAACTCTTCTGGCCGAGAGGGATCATCTGCTCAAGGAGGTCAAGGATCGGGAGGATGCTGTTGACAGCATTACGCACAAGTTCTCCGAGATGCACGACAAGATGATGTTCTTGATCAAGGAGAACAACACTTTAACCGCTACTGTCAATGCATTTCCCGAGAAGGTTATCGAGGCCAGACAGCAGGCCATCGCCGAATACGAAGAATCTGAAGCCTTGAATGATAAGGTCATAGCCCAATTCGGTGAAGGGTATGAGACTCATTGGGATAAGGCTATGGCAAAGCTGATGGCTGCTGGGCTCGATATCTCCGTCCTTGACTCTTTTGATGACGAATCCGAAGCTGAAGATGATCCCCTTGCAGAGTAGATATTTAGGATTTGTAAAATTTTTATTTATTTATTTTTTTTGTACTTTGCCCGAATCGTAGGCGATTGGGCTTGTAAAAATTTTCTAAGTGTAAATGAGATATACTTTTTGCCCATGAATGTTTGTTGTCAGTCTTACTCATGACTAATCTCGATCGGTTATGTCCACCCGAACTTTCTGATCGGATTGTCCTTAGAGTTTATCTGATCTTGAAGGGTCTAATAGTTATACCCGGGACTTATCTCGATCAGTGGTGTCTTTCCGAACCTCTTGATCGGATAGTTCCCGAGATCTGTACTTTAAGAATTTACTGAACCCTCGGTCAGTTATGCTCAGGACTTATCTCGATTAGTGGTGTCTTTCCGAACCACTTGATCGGATAGTGCCCGAAGCGTGTCTGTTCGGGTAGTAATGGGATATATGAATATAAATAAAGTTACATATTGACAGCAATAAGAGCTTTCATTTATATCATTTGAATTGAATCGGTTACATGGGTAAAAGTAAGAATGACATAACTATTACTGGTAAAATTTTCTATGTCTTCCAGTATGTCATGTATTCTTTACCTCCGAACCGTCCATTGCTCGAAGCCGGTATGTTCCTGGCTTCGGCACTCCTACCACCTCATAAGGCCCCTCCCAGTTAGGCATTAACTTGTCGGTGTTCTGGGGGGTTGAAGCCTCCGACTCCCGAAGGACTAGATCTCTTACAACAAACCTCCTGGGCTTCACCTTCTGGTTGTAGTGTCGGGCTGTTCGTTGCTGATAGATTGTCAACCTCATCATAGCCGAATCTCGGACTTCATCTAGCAGATCCAAATTCGTTCTCAGGCCTTCATCATTGTATAGCTCTTTATACTGGCTGACTCGAAGGGTGGGGGATCCGATCTCGACAGGAACGAGGGCATCGGTCCTAAATGCCAGTCTGAATGGAGAGTCCCCAGTTGTAGTCCTTGGAGTAGTTCGATACGCCCACAAAACGGATAGCAGTTCTTCGGGCCACTGACCCTTTAATTCATCCAATCTGCGCTTTATCCCATTGAGTAGGGTTCGATTGGTCACTTCCACTTGACCATTTAACTGAGGATGGGCAATCGAAGTCTTGCGATATTGGATCCTTAACTCCTTCAGAAAGCCCTTGAATTTCGACCCCACGAACTGTCTGCCATTGTCTGAGACTACTGCCATCGGGATACCGAACCGGTAGACTACTCCTTCTTTATAAAAACTTCAAACACTCCTGCTCGGTGATCTTTTGCAGTGGTTTGGCTTCGACCCACTTCTTCATGTAGTCAATAGCCACGATCACAAAGCTAACTTGTCCCTTAGCTTTTGGTAGAGGACCCAGGATGTCAATGCCCCATATAGCAAAGGGAATTGGGGATAAGATCAAATAGAGCTCTTCAGGGGGTTGATGAGGAATATTGCTATTCAGCTGACACTTGGGGCACCTCCTAACGAATTCCTTTGCCTCAGTGTAGATAGTCGGTCAATAATACCCCTGCCTCAAAATTTTATGTGCCAGTGACTTCGCCCCCATGTGATCCCCGCAGATCCCTTTATGCACCTCCTGAAGTGTGTAGTCTGCTTTTGAGGGAGTCAAGCATTTGAGCAGTGGAGAGCTAAAGACCCTTCTGTATAGATCTCCATCTATCAGGACGAAGTTCGAGCTTCGATGTTTGACTTGTCTGGCTAGGATTTGGTATGAAGGGAGGGTCCCATCAACCAAGTATGAGATATAAGGTGAGAGCCAACAATTGAGTTGGTCCAAAGCCAGGACTTCTATCTTCGAGACACTGGGCTTTACCAGAACCTCCAGGTACACTGATCCATTAAAAGAGCTCGTTTCAGTAGTTGCCAACCTTGCCAGGGCATCTGCTATTGTATTGTCTGACCGGTCCACCCCTGACAACTGTTCGATGTGAAGTACATAAGCTTATCCTTTACCTCGGCCAAATATTTCACCATCCTTGCCCCCCGAGCCTCGTACTCGCCTGAAAGCCGCTTGACCACCAGCTGCAAATTAATCACTGTAAATGATCAACCTCTGTACTTCTAAGCTTCAGGCCAATCGTATCCCTGCTAAGATGGCCTCATACTCTGCTTCGTTGTTTGTAGCCTTGAAACCGAACCGAATAGCTTGCTGCACCTTGAACCCCTCAGGACTTGTCAGGATGACCTCCGTTCCACTGACATCCGAAGTTGACGATCCATCCACGTATAAAGTCCATGAGGTTTGACCTGGTTGTTCTTCGGCCACTATACTCACCTCAAGTTGGATGAAAGAACACTCTACCACAAAATCTGCCAACGCCTGCCCTTTGATTGCCGTTCGGGGATGATACTTTATAGCAAACTGTGTTAACTCCATCGCTCATGCGGCCAACCGACCTGATACCTCGGGCTCTTGCAAGATCTTCTTCAAAGGCTGATCCGTGTAGACCACTATCAACCGACCCTGGAAATAGTGCCTGAGTTTCCTGCTAGCGATTATGAGTGCGTAGGCAAACTTTTCCAAGCTTGGGTATCTCGTCTCTGCGTCCCGAAGAACGTGGCTGACATAGTACACCGGGAACTGCTTTCCTCCCTTATTCGTCACCAGTGCCGCCCCTACTGCCATCGGTCTTGCAGCCAAATATAGGTATAAAGGTTCTGAGGGGGTCGGTTTCATTAATAATGGTGCCGTACCCAGGTACCTCTTGATCTCTTGGAACGCGTCTTCGCATTCCGAAGTTCACTGGAAACTCTTATCATTTTTCGGACCCTTTAGAGTGTCAAAAAAGGGTAGACATCTTTTAGCTGACCTTGACACGAATCTCTGAAGGGCAGCTATTCGGCCCATCAACCTCTGAACATCTTTGTATGTCTTTGGAGATTTCATGTCTAAGATCGCTGAGATTTTAGCTGGATTGACCTCGATTCCCCTCTTACTGACCCAGTATCCCAGAAATTTCCCTGAACCCAGTCCGAAGGTGCATTTGATCGGGTTCAGTCTCAATTTATGTTGCCTTACCATTTCGAATCAGTCTGCTAAATCCTCCAGATGATCCCGGACTGACACGCTCTTGACGATCATGTCGTCCACGTACACTTCCATACTCCGCCCCAGCTGTTTCCTGAATACGAAGTTCATCATCCGTTGGTAGGTCGCCCCTGCGTTCAGCAGTCCGAAAGTCATCTCCCGATACGCGTATATAGCCCGATGGGTGATGAAGCTGGTCTTCGGGATATCTTCCTTGTGCATCGAGATTTGGTGATATCCCGAGAAAGCGTCCATGAAGCTTAACATTCCATATCCCGAAGTAGCATCAATTAGCTGGTCTATGTTGGGTAAGGGATAGAAGTCTTTAGGGCAGGCCTTGTTCAGGTCCGTGTAGTCGATGCACATCCTTCACTTCCCATTTTGTTTCTGAACTAATACCACATTCGCCAGCCATTCGGGAAAGTCGATCTCGAAGATGAACCCTGCCTCTAACAATTTAGTAACCTCTTCATCTATAATCTTCTGTCTTTCCAGGGCCAAAATCCTTCTTTTCTGTATCGGATCAGTATGAAGCCTACGTAATGCTATTGATTCGCTTACCCCGGGCATGTCGCTAGGTTCCCAAGAGAAGATGTCGGCATACACTCGAAGTAATTCCACCAGACCCGTTCACAGCTGTTCGGATAATCCCGCCCCAATTTTGATCAGTTTGTCTGGATTCCCAGGTATCAACTCAACATCTTCTGTTTCCTCTACCGGTAGAGCCATGGGTTCAGTGCTGCCCTCAGTGAACAGCTCTATCTCGATGGTCATCGTCTGTTTCTGCTTACTGACCCTGACCCCTGAAGAAATCAAGGTATTCCGATAACGCCTTCGGGCGATATCAAGATCTCCTTTTACTTACCCTATCCCGTCCGGTGTTGGAAACTTGATTTTGAAATGGGATATAGACGTTACTGCCTGCAGTGCTGCTAAAGTAGGCCTTCCCAAGATGGCGTTGTAAGCCGAATCCACTTGTACAACAATTTTTTTTACCATAACTTCTGTTTTCTGTGGGGCCGTATTGAATCTGACTGGCAGTTCTATCGTACCTGACACATGAACCGGGTCGCCACTGAAACCGTATAATGGGCCCTCTGCTCCTAATTCCATCTTCTTTCTTCCCAACTCCATCCTCTGGTATGCATGTGTGTAAAGTATGTCGACCGAGGACCCGTTGTCGATCATCATTCTCTTCATGTCCACTGGCCCGACCTGAGCCGTTATCACCAGTGCTCCGTCGTGTGGTTCAATGTGGTCAGTAGGGTAGTCGTCATCGGAGAAGGAGATGGTCGTGCCTGAATATGGCCTGTCCTTTCTGGGCGAGGAGCCAACTAGCAACAGTACGATAACGAGATGACCACTACTCTTCCTACCGGTTACACGCCCTACCGACCTGCCCAATATCACATCAATAATTCATCAGGCTTGCGGGTTCGGTTGCGGCTGTGTTTCCCGAGTGAGCTCTATGTTCTCCACTCGCGGGGCTTCCGACCCTTCCCTGCCGACTACGTACTGTACCAACTGCCCATTATGAACATTCTTTTCAATCAAGTCTTTCAAGTTATTGCAATCTTCTGTCTTGTGACCCCGACTCTGGTGATACGTACAATACTTGTTCCGACCCCTTTTTACCGGCTTCGGGATCGATGGGCATGGTTCGAAAAAGGGCTTGTTTTGCATCTCCTCTAATATCTTAGCCCGATCCGTATTGAGAGCGGTGTACACTTTGTTAACATTTTTATTTGGGAAGGGTGGTCTTCCACTGCCCGACCCTCCCCCGTTGTAGTTCTTCTTACTGTAGCTATCCGACCTCTCCTGATTGTCTGACTTTTGATAACTCTGTTTGTCCCGATCTCTGGACTTCTCGTACGAACGGGATTGTGGTTTGAAGTTCCCCATCGCCTCCTCGATCGCTATGTGACCCTCGGCCCTGTGAAAGGCTTCTGTTAGGTCGGTCGGGGGGTTGATCACCAGGTCCTTCATTAGCTTCTTCGATTTTCTGATGTCTAGCCCCGTTATGAAGAATCCCAAGGCTTGTGGGGAATTTAACTCCGCCACCGACCCCACAGCTTCTCGAAACCTTTTAACATATTGCCCCAGGCTCTCATCTGATCTTTGCCTAACCTGCATGAGGGATGCTGTAATCTTCCCCTGTCTCTTATTACTCCCGAATCGGGCATAAAACTTTTTCCGAAGGTCATTCCATGAATTTATCGATCCCGATGCCAGGGTTCCCATCCACTCCCGGGCCCTCTTGTTCAAGGTAGTGGCAAACATGTGACACTTGGCCGCGTCAGAATGGCCATAATAAGTCATCAGTTTGTCGTACCCATCGGAATGGTCGTAAGGATCCCCCATCCCGTCATAAATCTCCATTGGGGGCATCTTCTTTTTGGGGTCTGCTGTCTCCCGATTAATTTTCGGCGAAAAGGGTGACCCTATGCAGGTCGAAGGCGCCCCTGTTGAGCTTTTGGCCGACAATAACTTCTCCAAATCGGCTACCCTTCAGGCGAGGGGGTCGGATTCTCCTCTATGAGGGGACGATCGGGGTCTGTCCCTCTCACATTCGGGAATCTCGTCTCCTCTCCTCTGCCCCGACCTGCCCGGGTGCTCAGATCGTCGTCCTGTTGATCGGCTCTTCCTCCAGCTTCGGCCATCCCTCGAACGGGTTCGATACCTGCTCCTTTCCCTATCAGTCTCTCTCCTTTGGGGTGACCTAGACTGGCTATGGTGTCTACGCCTTTTAGAGGACGCCTCTTGCTCTCCGACCGCATTAGCCATCTTTAGTTCGAGCTCCTCCTGCTGAAGGCGTAGGGCCATCATGACATCTTTGTTTTGCTGCATCTTTCTCTGCAGGATAAATATAAATACCTTTATATTGTGTGTGATGGAGGTATTATAAATATAAATATAATACCTCCATCACACACAATATAAATACATATATTACATAAATAAACTATTTATTACACTTAGATAATTATACAATAATAAAATGTATAATATTCACCTTACTAATCATACAACAATTACATTATTCAATATTTACTTTACCAATCATTTGAATTATATATATATATATATATATATATATATATATATTACAATTATATTCCCTTATTTCCTTTCTTAAATCATTTTTAAATATTTTTAATAATAATATATTACTTACTTAAATCAAATAATTTAATTAACATTATTTTATTTATTTACACATGTTAGGCCATTAAATATATACAACATCATTTCTTTTCCCAATTAACTAAATAATTACTTATTTACTTATTTAGCTATTTAATTATTTAATAAAAATAATTAAATAATATAAGTTAATCTCTTTCTTATATATTTTTTATTTTTCAATTACTCGCATCTCTATATCTCAAATAATTCATAGCATCAAGATTTTCACATATCACAATTATAGATATTTAATCATAAAACATGTATTTGAAATAAAATATTATTTTATTCACAATATGTACTATACAATATTCACAGTTCTCACAGTTTTATCTCATTTGATGGATCTTCCCTTTAATTGAGCTATACATGCAACATTGTCTTCATACAAAATGGTTGGAGTTCTTTTGTTGGAGGATAACCACATGTTCCACAAATATATTGAGTCATTGATCTCAACCACACACATTCCCGGATTGCTTCATGGATTGCAAGTATTACATTATGATTAAATGAGGTGGCAACTAATGTTTGCTTTGTAGATTTTTATGATAAAACATTATCACCACACATAAAGAGAAAACCTGTGTGAGACCGACCTTTATGTGAATCAGATAAATATATATCTTGCATCGCATATCCAACTAATTCATGATTTCATTATATGAATAAAATAAACCCATAACCATAGATCCTCGCATGTAACAAAAAATATGTATAACTTCATTCTAATGTCTCCGGGTAGGACAAGAACTATATATTGCTAGAAAATTCACAGAGAATGCTATATCAGGTCGTGTATTGTTAGCAAGATACATTAGCGCACCAATTGCACTAAGGTATGGTACTTCAAGACCATGTAGTTCTTCATTATCCTCATGAGGTCTAAAAGAGTCCTTTTTCACATCAAGTGATCAAACAATCATTGGGGTACTCAATGGATGTGCTTTATCCATATAAAATCTTTTAAGGACCTTCTATGTGTAAGTTGACTGATGAATGAGAATTCTATTTGCTAAATGCTCGATTTGCAGGCCGAGACAAAATTTTATTTCCCAAATCTTTTATCTCAAATTATTTCTTTAAATAATATATTGTCTTTGGTATCTCTCCATGAGTTCTAATAATATTAAAGCATCAACATACATAACAATTAAAGCAAAACTGGATTCCGACATCTTTATAAAAATACATAGGCATATCAAATTATTATTATACCCTTCTTTCAATAAATATTAACTAAGACTATTATACCACATGCGTCTTGAATTCTTTAACCCATATATGGACCTTTGCAACTTTATTGAGTAAACTTCTCAAGGATTTGAATTATATGTTTTAGGCATTTTATATCCTTTTAGGAATTTTCATATAAACATCATTATCAATTGACCCATATAAATAAGTTGTAACAACATTCATTAGACACATACCTAGTGTTTCATGAGTTGTCAAGTAAATAAGATACTGAAATGTATTGCATCTACCACAGGAAAATATGTTTCATCGTAATCAATGGCAGGTCTTTGTGAAAACCCTTATGCCACGAGTCGTGCCTTATATCTTAAGATTTCATTTTTCTCATTTCGTTTTCGCACAAATACCCATTTGTATCCAATTGGCTTCTTTTAGGTGTTTGGACTACAGGTCCAAAAACCTCACGTTTTGCGAGTGAATTTAATTCTGTCTGGATTGCTTATTTTTATTTTGGCCAATTATTAATGCGTTTACATTCTTCGACGGATTTAGGCTCAAGATCCTCTCTTTCATTAATGATATCAAGCGATATATTATATGATGAAAAAATGTTGTCGACAACTATCTCATTTCAGTTCTATCTTTTCTTTGTAGAGACAAACTTATTGAGATCTCCTTATATTTACTATTTCAGGTACTCGAACCTTTTTTGGGGTTTTATGATTAGCTATGTCTATATCTTCATGAGTATTTCCTCCTCAATAATGTCAACTTGATTATTTTTTCCTTTTCTTTTTCGAGGATTTTTGTCGTTTGAACCGATTGGTCTACCACGCTTCTGGCGTGCCTTAGACTCATTTGGTATAAATTTTGTGGATTGACCTATTGGGACTTCAATCCGGGCTGGAGCATTTAGAGCCTATATATGAGATTTGGTTACCCCTTTTGAGTCAGTGAATGCATTCGGTAGCTGATTTGCTATGTCTTGCAAACGAAGTATATTTTGAACTTCTTGTTTACATTATTTTGTACGAGAATCAAAATTTAATAATGACAATGCATTCCATGTAATATCTTTATCCAGTTGTTTAATTTCTCCCCTAATGCTGGAAATATAGTCTCATCAAAATGACAGTAGCAAATCGTGCCGTAAATAAATCATCTGTTAAGGGTTCAAGATATTTAATTATCGATGGGGACTCAAACCTAATATATATTCTCAGTCTCCTTTGAGGACCCGTCTTTGTATATTGTGGCGGATAAATTGGAACATATACTGCACAACCAAATATTTTTAGACGATGGAAATATTTGGCTCATGACCAAAAACCAATTGTAATGAGGAGAATTTGTGATATGATGTTGGCCTAATACGTATAAGTGTTGTTAAATGTAAAATAGTGTGCCCCCAAACAGAGTCAGGAAATTTTGTTATCATGAGCAATGTTTTTACAATTAACTAGAAGTGTTAAATAAATGATTCAACAAGACCATTCTGAGTATAAACATGGGAAACATGATGTTCATTATGTTAGGTTTGTATATAGTGAGATTATGTAATCGAATCACATAAACATAGCGGAAGCGTGATAAAATGGAATTTAAAATTTTCATACAAACCATCACCATGATCATGCTTTATGCTTAATTTAATTAACAAAGAAGATAAGGATATTAGATTCATACCCTTGTAGACACAAGCTTCCTCAGGTATGAGTTCACCTCCAAATCCTTTCACGTTCTCCTCGAATTCACCGGGTTTGATTAATTCTTTCCTTTGATCTACGTTAGCCACCTAAGTGTTTGACATCTAGGGGTGATCCACCAAGGAAGAACAAGTATTCAAGAAGATGAGTGTATGACAAAACCCTAATTCTATATCTATAAAATATACGTACTCTCTTAACTCTTGGAATTGTCAGTTATGCGTGACTATAATCCATAATAAGACCTTATTTTAGGCAACCCTCATAAACCTTTTAGAAATAGGGTTTTAATTTAATTAATTAAACTCCTTTAATTAATTAGGCTTCTTAATCTTATTAGGAATATATGATAATACTTGCTTTAATTAATTCCTAAACTCCTTTAGGAATTAAACTAATAATAATAATATATAGCAATAATAATAATAAGACTCATCTTATAAATTTATATTTAATATTTCTAAAATATTAAATATTAAATATTAAGCTATTTAATTTATTCTATCACCATAGATTAAATTAAATACACTTAACTTATTATTACGATTATGCCATTTACTTCTAAATAAATATTCTTCCTTTTATGGTGTGACCCTTTAGGTTCTCCATATTAAACCGGTTTTGAATAAATTAATTAAAACAATTCTAATCTTATTTAAATAAATAAATTAAACTATTAATTTATTTAAATAAATAATATTATTCTACAATAAGAGTAAGTCTCCTCTAGATAATCATAATAACACTTACATCTCCTTTAATTTCTTAAGTAACAGTTAGTACCCCTGCAAGTTTTTAGGGTTGACTAAATAGATAAAATTACATATTTATCCTTGTATTTTATTAAATTTTAATTACTAAATAATATATATATATATATATATATATATATATATATATAATATATATATATATGTGTGTGTGGTTGTGTGTGTGTGTGTGTGTGTGTGTGTGTTTAATTATCCTTTTTTTAATACAATACATTTTAATTATAGTTTTATTTGTAATTAAAATTATCTCATTTAAATTGTTGGTAACTTATAAAAAACTAATTTAATTTAATTAACACATATTTTTGGATAAGTGATACAAATATTACAAAAATTTAAATTAAATTATTAATGAAGCTATTCTAATTAGTGTAATTGAGTAAATTGATAGTTTAGTTTTTGGTTCTTGACAACAAAAATATTATTTCAATTTTTAGTTTCATATTATAATTTTTATATGTTAAATTTTATTGAGTATATATAAAAAATTGGATGTTTATGATTTTGATTACATTTTTGTAGTATACAGTTGACGTTGTTTTTTATGCAATATTAAATAAAAAAATTATAATTATATTTATTACAACCTCTATCTTGTAAAAAAAATTCTTTTAATATATTTATTCTTTTTTTTTGTAACAACATTTATCATTTTTATTGTAAATAATTATGTTTAAGTATGATTTGTGTTTAGTTTAATATATGAGAAAAATAATTAATATAATTTTAAATACTTTTTTATATGAATAATAAGATTCGTTTAAATTGTAATAATAAGTTTATTTTACGTAAATTTAAATATTTGAAAAAAATAATTTTTATTTTATTGTGTTAATTTGTAATTTTTATGGGTATTAACATTATACTTTTTAATTACAAAAAAAATATATTTGAATATGTATCACGTAAATTTAATATTTGAGAAATTTAATTAGTAAAAATTGTATGACTTTATTTTCCTGATAAAATGAATATATATTATTTTTTAACTTTTATGTTATTTATTGCCCAATTTCATAATTTAATTAATTAGATCAAGTAAAGTAAAAATTATGATACACAAATTTATATTTAGTGGATAAATTAAACCTTATAACTTGAATGGTGTATTAGACATTTTATTAAAAATATTTTTAAATATTAGTTGGTCAACCTCACTAGGGGTAGTGAATATTACATATTGTAGACTAAAGGGGTATTGACTGTTACTTGAAAAACTAGAAGTGCGGTAAGTGTTATTATGATTATCTGTGAAACCCCAGATTTTATGAATAAAGAATTAATATTTTTGAAATAATTTTTTTATATTATGGTGTGAATTTGAGATAATATTATAGTTGTGGGTAGTATTTATAAATTTTGCAAAGTATGCAAGTTGTTATATTATATTCGATTGGTCAGGGAATATTCTTTGTGTCGGAAAATATTCGTACGACGGTACAATTATTGGTGGACTCCACAACGGAATTATTGTCGGATTGAGAAAATGACAAAAATATTTATTGAAAATAACGGCGGAAGTTTTACTGTTGATACTGTTGAACTACTGGGTAGTAAAAGTACAGTAATACGCGTTGTTGCATAGTAACGCACGGTATTGATTATTGATATTTATGTGAGAAGTCGCTCAGTTTGATTTAATTATTGTCGATTAATAATATGAATTATTATAGCGATGATGACGTTTTGTTTTATTCGTATTATTAACGTAATAAAACAGAAACATCTTTTTATATAAAATAGAATACTTTATTAAAGTTATTCTATAAATAGAATATATTATATTTTATTATGCATAGTATTGCATAGTGTTTTGCATAGTGTTGCATAGTATTTGCATAGTAAAAATCTTTTTATATAAATAGAATATATTATATTTTATTTAAAAGATTTTTCTTTAAATATGGACTGTAAGATTAAAGTAAATCAATCTGGACCGTTCATGAATTAGTTACTATGCATTCCATTTTCCTATAAATAGAAGCTCATTCCTTCATTATTTTCTTACGAATTCACTGAAACTCTAGACAGAGAAACTATAGAGAGATAAAAGAAAAGCTTTTTGCTACTTAACTTTTCTTTTCCTATATCCAGTTTCTGTTACGGTAAGGGGTGTTATTCTTTCTTATTGATGAAGAGAACTGTTGTTATTCCATTTCTTATTATTCTGTTGGAATAACCTGTATACGCGGTCTACCCTATACTTGGTGACATTCTTCTATTATTTTGTTGGAACATCCTGTCTGTGTGTTTTACACCGGACCTGGTTCCGTTTTTATTATTATTCCGTTGGAACATCCTTTCTGTGTGTTTTACACCGGACCTGGTTCCGTCTTGGTTTCGTCTTTATTATTATTCCGTTGGAACATCCTGTCTGTGTGTTTTACACCGGACCTGGTTCCGTTTTTATTATTATTCTGTTGGAACATCCTGTCTGTGTGTTTTACACTGGACCTGGTTCCGTCTTGGTTTCGTCTTTATTATTATTCCGTTGGAACATCCTGTCTATGTGTTTTACACCGGACCTGGTTCCGTCTTTATTATTCTATTAGAACATCCTGTCGGTGCAAATTTTGCCTGACCTGGTTCCGTTATTATTATTCTGTTGGAATAACCTGTCGATGCGAAGTACCACATGCATGGTGATTTCTTTTGTTATTCCATTCTTTATTATACTCAGTTGGTTAAAGTTTTGACTTCTATACTCCATGAAATTAGTAGAATATCCTTGATATTTGCGCTTCATCCAGTATCCTTTCATGAAAATATTCTTCTGATCATTCTTGAATTTTACTCTACAAAGCAGTATCATGTTGACAATTTGGACGTTAGTAGTTCTTGGACAAATTAATTCTTGAATTTGTTTTATTGAATTCTTATATCATTGTCATCATCCTCATGTTTATGTTATGTTAAAAGTCATCTGTGGCATGTAGTGCAAAGATGGACTTGGTATGATTATGACAAGGGATTATTCGGTATAATCATGACCGTAATATTACAAATGATGTGGAAAAAGTCCTCATTGGCCCGTAGTGCATTGATGGACAGTTTTTGGTATGATTATGGCTATGGATTCTCTTTGGCCATAGTGCAAAGATGAATTGTTTTATGGCATGATCAGGACCGTTGATGAAAACACGATTATCTTTGGCCCGTAGTGCATGGATAATTCGTGGTCGTGATACTAAAGAATATCCTTGGCCTGTAGTGCAGGGATGATTTAATGATTTGAATTATTTATTGAGCTGAGTCTCAGCGATAAAAGTGATGAAAACTTTTTAAATCATAAAAGATAGTAGATTCAATTCTCTACTTGACTCTTTTAATGGATTGCTTGTTCCGCTGCAGTTAAACTTGATGTCTATTGTATTTTATCAGTTTAACATTGTTGGAGGCTAATGATAATTTATTCTGCATTATCTTAGTCATAATATTTCTTACTGGGCTAGTTGAGCTCACCCTTTCTTTCACTGTTCTCTTCAGGAAATGAGAACATAGTAGGGACTAGTCGGGGAACGGAGTGACGGTCCAGAGGATATCATTAGTTGTCTTCACTATTCTGTGAAATAGTGTATTAATAATTGTAATGAGGACTCTTTTAGAGTTTGTATAATCTCTAGTAGACAATATTTGTATTCAAACTCACAGTTATATTTTGTCGTATTGTACACGACAGTGGTATTAGTAAGTTGTATTTGAATTATGTACCATGTATCTGGCGACCCAAGATAGGTGATGTATACCTAATTTTGGGAGCGTCACAGTTGGTATCAGAGCTTAGGGATATGATCCCTGGCTAAGATGTGAGAATAGTACTAGGAGGGGAGAGACGGGGAATTCCTTCGCTAGTATGACCTACCTAAGTTTATATGCTATTTAATTGGTCGGTCAAAGTATAGGGATAATATGTGATATGTTAATTAACCCTTATTTTGTGGCAGTGTTTGAAAATGGCATCCGAGAATGTTGAGATTATCAATGGAGCTCAGGAGATCGTTGAGTCCCCACAGATCAATAATCAGGACAATGTGCAACAGGATGGCGATAATCCTCCTGTAAACAACAACACTGAACAATTGACAAACGACGGTACGTTTAGGAGCTTTTTAGAATTCATGCAACATCAGGCGAAGGCGACTCCTGTTCATAATGCAGGTAGAAACACTGATAAATCTCGGACGGTCACCGCTAAGCAGTTCAAGGAGCTGGGACCACCAGAGTTTTTGGGAAAGCCAGAACCACTTAAGGCGGAGACGTGGTTAAAGCAGATCACCAAGATATTTGATGTCTTGGGATGCTTCGAGGAGCAAAAGGTTCCTTTTGCCACCTTTATGTTGCGTGAAGAAGCAGATCATTGGTGGGAATCTGTAAAACGTACCCAGACTGACGCACTCAAGATGTCTTGGGAGAAGTTCCAAGAGCTGTTCAACGACAAGTACTTTCCCGAAAGTATTCGTCACATGAAGGAGGTAGAGTTTATCAAGCTGGAACAAAACAATATGACCGTGTTGCAGTACGGGGCTAAGTTTGCGGAGTTGTCCCGATTTGCATCCCATTTGGTCGATAATGAGGAGCGAATGACGCGAATGTTTCTGCGAGGTTTGAAACCCGATATACGTCAATACCTCATTTCTCATAAACTTTGTTTATATTCAGATATTGTGAATAGGGCTCAGTTAGTGGAGCGCGATAATGAGTTATCATAACCAAAAGGTAATGACCAGCAACACGATAATAATCATACCGGTGGCAACGGCCATCGGAACAATGATAACCATCGCGGGGGAAATTATCATACCAAGAATGGTAACCACTTCGGTGGTAATCATGGCCAAGATAATAGAAATGGACATTTCAAGAAGAGAAGGTTCAATAATGATGGAAAGACAGCAACGCCAGCACCCGTTTTAAAGGAAGAAGAACGCCCATCAGTCGTAAGTTTCAAATGCGGACAGGAGGGACACATTCGTCCAAACTGTACGCAGCAGTCCAAAACATGTTTTAATTGCGGAAGAGAAGGTCACCTAGCTCGATTTTGTCATATAATGAAGTCAATTCCAGCTTGGATAATGATGCCAAAGGATGTCCCAGACAAGCCAAAGCCGGTAGTTTAAGAGAGAGCATTTTTTTTCTCTCGTGACGAGGAACCTGAATAAAATTATCACGGGTAAGTTAATCATAAGCTCTTACGAAGTCTATACCGTGTTAGATACCGGTTCTACTCACTCTTTTATTTCACCTAGTTGTGTTAAATATTTGTACTTAACTCCGGAGAAGTTAAACTTTGATTTATCTATTGAAACTCCATTGGGAGAAACCTTCGTTACCTCCACTGTTTATAAATCTTATTTGATTCAAATCGACACTTTCACGTTACGTGTTGATCTTGTCTCTTTGAAAATACTTGCCTTTGATGTGATTTTTGGAAATGATTGGTTAACTACTCATCATGTTTTTCGTAAGGTTGTTAGCTTTCAGATTCCTAACCAACCTATTATGCGAATTCAAGCAACCAAACCACTAAATTCAATCATTGTCATATCAAACCATAAGTAAAGAGCCCCGATCCTTTTGTTGATGACTTCTTTGTGTGGAATGCACCGAAGCCAGACTTTCTGTAGGCAACATCGTGAATGACGATAACGAATTGATAGGTATCATTGTGAGGTGCTATATAGGTTAAGGGATAGAAGTCACAGTTGGTATCAATGTGACGTACTATCCAAGTCTTGGATGTGAGTAACAGTTTTGAATGATATTTTTATCATTAATAAATCTCTTGACGTATTCCTGAAGACTTCTTAGCCTACCCCAGAGCGTGAAATCGAATTTTGTATTGACACCAGTACAAAACCCATTTCTTAAACCCTCAAAATAATTTTTTCAACTAAACGAAAGTAACATGCACCAAAGACGTTGACTCGAGCTGTTGAAGATTACGATCGTACTATTCAATATCATCGTGGAAGAGCGAACGTGGTAGCTGACGTGTTGAGTAGAAGATCGTATGCGTTTATAAGTGCAATGTTGTTAACACAAAGACTCATTTCGTATAACTTGTAAATGATGAAGATAGAGTAAAAGACTCTAGGGACCCACGTGAAGATAACGAATATACGAGTAAAATTGACTTTAATCGATAAAGTTAAAGACGCTCAAGCTACATCTCCGAATCTTATGAATGTGAAGAAGAAGGTTTAAGAGGGTGTTATTTTAGAAGCAAGAGTTGCTGAAGAGATGAAATCTCAACCCTCGATTTAATTGGCCCATTTGAAATCCTCGATTGAGTAGGAACTGTGGCTTATAGACTCGTTTTACCGCCAAATATATTGCGTGTTCATAACGTTTTTTTTCGTATCGATGTTACGTAAATATATGGATAACCCGAACCACATTATTAATTTAGAACCGGACGAGATAGCGGATGATTTAACGTTTGAAGAGATACGTGTTACAATCTTGGATAAGAAGAATCGTATTCAACACTCAAATGTTATATCTCAAGAGTTAGAATTTGAAGTGAAGTCAAGGTATCATCACCAGTTCGGCATACCAGGTACGTACGTAAATTTCGAGGGCGAAATTTCATAAGGAGGGGAGATTGTGAAACCCCAGCTTTTATGAATAAAGAATTAATTTTTTCGAAATAATTTTTTTATATTATGGTGTGAATTTGCGATAATATTATATTTGTGGGTAGTATTTATAAATTTTGCAAAGTATGCAAGTTGTTATATTATATTCGATTGGTCAGGGAATATTCTTTGTGTCGGAAAATATTCGTACGACGGTACAATTATTGGTGGACCCCACAACGGAATTATTGTCGGATTGAGAAAACGACAAAAATATTTTATTGAAAATAACGGCGGAAGTTTTACCGTTGATACTGTTAAACTACTGGGTAGTAAAAGTACAATAATACGCGTTGTTGCATAGTAGCACACGGTATTGATTATTGATATTTATGTGAGAAGTCGCTCAGTTTGATTTAATTATTGTCGATTAATAATATGAATTATTATAGCGATGATGACGTTTTGTTTTATTCGTATTATTAACGTAATAAAACAGAAACATCTTTTTATATAAAACAGAATACTTTATTAAAGTTATTCTATAAATAGAATATATTATATTTTATTATGCATAGTGTTGCATAGTGTTTTGCATAGTGTTTTGTATAGTGCTGCATACTGTTTGCATAGTAAAAATCGTTTTATATAAATAGAATATATTATATTTTATTTAAAAGATTTTTCTTTAAATATGGACTGTAAGATTAAAGTAAATCAATCTGGACCGTTCATGAATTAGTTACTATGCATTCTATTTTCCTATAAATAGAAGCTCATTCCTTCATTATTTTCTTACGAATTCACTACAAACTCTAGAGAGAGAAACTATAGAGAGATAGAAGAAAAGCTTTTTGCTACTTAACTTTTCTTTTCCTATATCCAATTTCTGTTACGGTAAGGGGTGTTATTCTTTCTTATTCATGAAGAGAACTGTTGTTATTCCATTTCTTATTATTATGTTGGAATAACCTGTATACGCGGTCTACCCTATACTTGGTGACATTCTTCTATTATTCTGTTTGAACATCCTGTCTGTGTGTTTTACACCGGACCTGGTTCCGTTTTTATTATTATTCCGTTAGAACATCCTGTCTGTGTGTTTTACACCGGACCTGGTTCCGTCTTGGTTTCGTCTTTATTATTATTCCGTTGGAACATCCTGTCTGTGTGTTTTACACCGGACCTGGTTCCGTTTTTATTATTATTCCGTTGGAACATCCTGTCTGTGTGTTTTACACCGGACCTGGTTCCGTCTTGGTTTATTCTTTATTATTATTCCGTTGGAACATCCTGTCTGTGTGTTTTACACCGGACCTGGTTCCGTCTTTATTATTCTGTTGGAACATCCTGTCGGTGCAAATTTTTCCTGACCTGGTTCCGTTATTATTATTCTGTTGGAATAAACTGTCGATGCGAAGTACCGCATGCATGATGATTTCTTTTGTTATTCCATTCTTTATTATACTCAGTTGGTTAAAGTTTTGACTTCTATACTCCATGAAATTAGTAGAATATCCTTGATATTTGCGCTTCATCCAGTATCCTTTCATGGAAATATTCTTCTGATCATTCTTGAATTTTACTCTACAAAGCAGTATCATGTTGACAATTTGGACGTTAGTAGTTCTTAGACAAATTAATTCATGAATTTGTTTTATTGAATTCTTATATCATTGTCATCATCCTCATGTTTATGTTATGTTGAAAGTCATCTGTGGCATGTAGTGCAAAGATGGACTTGGTATGATTATGACCAGGGATTATTCGGTATAATCATGACCGTAATATTACAAATAATGTGGAAAAAGTCCTCATTGACCCGTAGTGCATTGATGGACAGTTTTTGGTATGATTATGGCTATGGATTCTCTTTGGCCGTAGTGAAAAGATGAATTGTTTTATGGTATGATCAGGACCGTTGATGAAAACACGATTATCTTTGGCCCGTAGTGCATGGATAATTCGTGGTCGTGATACTAAAGAATATCCTTGGCCTGTAGTGCAGGGATGATTTAATGATGTAGATTATTTATTGAGCTGAGTCTCAGCGATAAAAGTGATGAAAAACTTTTTAAATCATAAAAGATAGTAGATTCAATTCTCTACTTGACTCTTTTAATGGATTGCTTGTTCCGCTGCAGTTAAACTTGATGTCTATTGTATTTTATCAGTTTAACATTGTTGGAGGCTAATGATAATTTATTCTGCATTATCTTAGTCATAATATTTCTTACCGGGCTAGTTGAGCTCACCCTTTCTTTCACTGTTCTCTTCAGGAAATGAGAACATAGCAGGGACTAGTCGGGGAACGAAGTGACGGTCCAGAGGATATCATTAGTTGTCCTCACTATTCTGTGAAATAGTGTATTAATAATTGTAATGAGGACTCTTTTTGAGTTTGTATAATCTCTAGTAGACAATATTTGTATTCAAACTCACAGTTATATTTTGTCGTATTGTACACGACAGTGGTATTAAGCAAGTTGTATTTGAATTATGTACCATGTATCTGGCGACCCAAGATAGGTGATGTATACCTAATTTTGGGGGCGTCACATTATCTACAGGGGGTGTGAGTGTATTTTACTCTTTGTTAAGAGTAAAATACAGTAACACCTTCTCTAGATAATCATAATAACACTCACATCCCCTTTAATTTCTTAAGTAACAGTTAGTATCTCTACAAGTTTTTAGGGTTGACTAAATAGATAAAGTTACATATTTATCCTTGTATTTTATTAAATTTTAATTACCAAATAATATATATATATATATATATATATATATATATATATATATATATGTGTGTGTGTGTGTGTGTGTGTGTGTGTGTGTGTGTGTGTGTGTTTAATTATCCTTTTTTAATACAATACATTTTAATTATAGTTTTGTTTGTAATTAAAATTATCTCATTTAAATTGTTGGTAACTTATAAAAAAACTAATTTAGTTTAATTAACACATATTTTTGGATAACTGATACAAATATTAAAAAAATTTAAATTAAATTATTAATGAAGCTATTCTAATTAGAGTAATTGAGTATATTGATAGTTAGTTTTTGGTCCTTGAAAACAAAAAATATTATTTCAATTTTTAATTTCATATTATAATTTTTATATGTTAAATTTTATTGAGTATATATAAAAAATTGGATGTTTATGATTTTGATTACATTTTTGTAATATTCAGTTGACGTTGTTTTTATGCAATGTTAAGTAAAAAAATTATAATTATATTTATTACTACCTCTATCTTGTAAAAAAAATTCTTTTAATATATTTATTCTTTTTTTAGTAACAATATTTGTCATTTTTACTGTAAATAATTATGTTTAAGTGTGACTTGTGTTTAGTTTAATATATGAGAAAAATAATTAATATAATTTTAAATACTTTTTTATATGAGTAATAAGATTCGTTTAAATTGTAATAATAAGTTTATTTTACATAAATTTAAATATTTGAAAAAAATAATTTTTATTTTATTGCGTTAATTTGTAATTTTTATGGGTATTAACATTATACTTTTTAATTAAAAAACAATATATTTGAATATGTATCACGTAAATTAATATTTGAGAAATTTAATTAGTAAAAATTGTATGACTTTATTTTTCTGATAAAATGAATATTTATTATTTTTTTAACTTTTATGTTATTTATTGCCCAATTTCATAATTTAATTAATTAGATCAAGTAAAGTAAAAATTATGATACAAAAATTTATATTTAGTGGATAAATTAAACCTTATAACTTTAATGGTGTATTAGACATTATATTAAAAATATTTATAAATATTCGTTGGTCAACCTCACTAGGGGTAGTGAATGTTACATATTGTAGACTAGAGGGGTATTGACTGTTACTTGAAAAACTAGAAGGGCGGTGAGTGTAATTATGATTATCTACTGGGGGTGTGAGTGTATTTTACTATTCGTTAAGAGTATAATACAGTAACACCCTCTCTAGATAATCATAATAACACTCACATCCCCTTTAATTTCTTAAGTAACAGTTAGTATCCCTGCAAGTTTTTAGGGTTGACTAAATAGATAAAGTTACATATTTATCCTTGTATTTTATTAAATTTTAATTACTAATTAATATATATATATATATATATATATATATATATATATATATGTGTGTGTGTGTGTGTGTGTGTGTGTATATATATATATATGTGTGTGTGTTTAATTATCCTTTTTTTAATACAATACATTTTAATTATAGTTTTATTTGTAATTAAAATTATCTCATTTAAATTGTTGGTAACTTATAAAAAACTAATTTAGTTTAATTAACACATATTTTTAGATAAGTGATACAAATATTAAAAAATTTTAAATTAAATTATTAATGAAGCTATTCTAATTAGAGTAATTGAGTATATTGATAGTTTAGTTTTTGGTGCTTGAAAAAAAAATATTATTTCAATTTTTAGTTTCATATTATAATTTTTATATGTTAAATTTTATTGAGTATATATAAAAAATTGGATGTTTATGATTTTGATTATATTTTTGTAGTATACAATTGACGTTGTTTTTATGCAAAGTTAAATAAAAAAATTATAATTATATTTATTACTACCTCTATCTTGTAAAAAAAATTCTTTTAATATATTTATTCTTTTTTTAGTAACAACATTTGTCATTTTTACTGTAAATAATTATGTTTAAGTGTGACTTGTGTTTAGTTTAATATATGAGAAAAATAATTAATATAATTTTAAATACTTTTTTTATATGAGTAATAAGATTCGTTTAAATTGTAATAATAAGTTTATTTTACATAAATTTAAATATTTGAAAAAAATAATTTTTATTTTATTGCGTTAATTTGTAATTTTTATGGGTATTAACATTATACTTTTTAATTACAAAAAAATATATTTGAATATGTATCACGTAAATTAATATTTGAAAAATTTAATTAGTAAAAATTGTATGACTTTATTTTTCTGATAAAATGAATATTTATTATTTTTTAACTTTTATGTTATTTATTGCCCAATTTCATAATTTAATTAATTAGATCAAGTAAAGTAAAAATTATGATACACAAATTTATATTTAGTGGATAAATTAAACGTTATGACTTTAATGGTGTATTAGACATTATATTAAAAATATTTATAAATATTAGTTGGTCAACCTCACTAGGGGTAGTGAATGTTACAAATTGTAGACTAGAAGTGTGATGCACCCAAAATTAGGTATACATCACCCATCTTGGGTCGCCAGATACATGCTACAGAATTCAAATACAGCTTACTAATACCACTGTCGTATACAATACGACAAAACATAAAAACTGTGAGTTTGAATACAAATATTATCTACTAGAGATAATACAAACTCAAAAGGAGTCCTCATTATAATTATTATTACACTATTTCACAGAATAGTGAGGACTACTAATGCTATTCTCTGGACCATCACTCCGTTCCCCGACTCGTCCCAGCTATATTCTCATTTTCTGAAGAGAATAATGAAGAAAGGGTGAGCTCAACTAACCCAGTAAGAAATATTATGACTAAGATAATGCAGAATAAATTATCATTAGCCTCCAACAATGTTAAACTGATAAAATACAATAGACATCAAGTTTAACTGCAGCGGAACAAACAATCCATTAAAAGAGTCAAGTAGAGAATAAAATCTACTATCTTATATGATTTAAAAAGTTTTCATCACTTTTTTAAAGACAGAATAATAGAAGAATATCACCAAGTATAGGGTAGCCCGCGTATACAAGTTATTTCAAAAGAACAATAAAGAAATGGAATAACAGAAGTTTTCTTCTTGAATACAAAAGAATAATATCCCTTACCATAAAATAATACTTGATATAAGAGTAGTGAAGTAGTAGAAAACATTTCTTCTATCTCTCTATAGTCTCTCTTTATAGTTTCTCTCTCTAGAGTTCAGTGAATTCGTATGAAAATAATGAAGGAATGAGCTTCTATTTATAGAAAAGTAGAATGCATAGTAACTAATCGCTGAACGATCCAGATTGATTTACTTTAATCTGACGGTCCATATTTAAAGTAAAATCTTTTAAATAAAATATAATATATTCTATTTATAATCTAATAAAATGAATAACTTTATAAAAGATTTTACTATGCAAACACTATGCAGGCACTATGCAAATACTATGCATAATAAAATATAATATATTCTAATTATTGTCCAATAAAACAGATAACTTTATAAAAGTATTCTGTTTTATATAAAAAGATTTTACTATACAAAATACTATGCAGACACTATGAAATACTATGCATAATAGAATATAATATATTCTATTTATAGAATAAATTTATAAAAGTATTCTGTTTTATATAAAAATATTTTCTATTTTATTACGTTAATAATACGAATAAAACAAAACTTCTAAATCAACAATAATTGAATCAAATAATGTGAGATACTATGCACCAACTATTGTAGCAATAATTGAACAAAATTGGGTGACTTCTCACATAAATATCAATAATCAATACCGTGTGCTACTATGCAATAACGCGTATTACTGTACTTTTACTACCGAGTAGTTCAACAGTATCAACGGTAAAACTTCCGCCGTTATTTTTAATAAAATATTTTTGTCGTTTTCTCAATCCGACAATAATTCTGTTGTGGGGTCCACCAATGATTGTGCCATCGTACGGATATTTTTTGTTTAAAATGAATATTCCCCGACCAATCGAATATAATATGACAACTTGCATACTTTGCAAAATTTATAAATATTACCCACAACTATAACATTATCACAAATTCACATCATAATATA
This sequence comes from Panax japonicus, assembly GCA_020205505.1. Classification (NCBI taxonomy): domain Eukaryota; kingdom Viridiplantae; phylum Streptophyta; class Magnoliopsida; order Apiales; family Araliaceae; genus Panax; species Panax japonicus. The sequence continues at coordinate 54,245,645 of CM035105.1, read as the reverse complement.
AAAAAAATTATTTCGAAAAAATTAATTCTTTATTCATAAAATCTAGGGTTTCACAAGAGGGGTATTGACTGTTACTTGAAAAACTAGAAGGGCGGTGAGTGTTATTATGATTATCTACAGGGGGTGAGAGTGTATTTTACTCTTTTGTTAATTAATAATTACGAAATTCATAATCGTCACTAAAACTTTTGCTTTTGTGACGACCTTTAATTTTGTTACTATTAATCATTTATATCATCACTAATTTACACATTTGATGACGATTAACTAAATTTCGTCACAAGTTATTTTGGAGGTAGAATTTCGTACCAAAATTTTAGAGGGAACCTTTTAGTGATATTTTGTAATAATTGATGACAGTATTTATTGTCACACAATATTTATTTCGATGACAACATAATAGTTTGTCATTAATTATTTGTAAAATTTAGTGACAATGTGTTTTCGTCACTAATGTTCACAGTTAGTGACGCCAAATACAAATTCATCACAATTTTATTTGGAGGCAAAAATTTTCTGAAAATTTTTGAGGAAAATTTTTTAAAGACGAAAAAATAATAATTTATGACAATTTGTATTGTCATAAATATCAATTTTATATGACGAGATAATAGTTTATCACTAATTAGATGAGTGGATAAGTGACAAAAATAGTTTGTCATAAATTCTTATATTTAGTGACAAAGTACGTAATATCGTCACAATTTTATTATTATTATTATTATTATTATTATTAGTGAAGAAGAAGAAAGAAATATATGGGGGAAATCTCATTTTTTGATATAAATATTAATCATTGCAAGATTTTAACCGTTGACCCATGTTGCTCTAGCGGTCATATGATCAAAGTTCCAAACAAGAGGTTGCAAGTTCAAATCTTTTGAGAGGCAAATAAGACTCCATTAGATATTACTTAGCGAGTCACGTTCAGTGACAACCTATTTTGAGTCGCCAAATACATGGTACATAAAACAACTACAAACTTCATTATTACAATTATCGTGCAAAATACGACAAAACATATGCTGTGAGTTTAAATACACATATTATCTTCTAGACAATATCTAAACTCAAATAAGTCCCCATTACTATTATTGATACACTATTTTATAAAATAGTGAGGACTGCTAAAACAACCGACTTAAAACATCACTCCACACCTTGACTAGTTCCTGTTATATTCTCGTCTCCTGAGAAGAAAAATGGAACAAAAAGGAAAAGGGTGAGCTCAACTAGCCCAGTAAAGAACATTATGACTAAGATAATTAACAACAAATTATCGTTAGCCTTCAACAAATCAGATAAAATATAATGGACAACAAGTTTTAGATCAATATCCGCAGCAGAAATAATAATTCATTAGAAGAATTAAGTAGAGAATGAAATCTACTATCTTCTATGATTTAAATGTCCATCATCAATAATTTATCCCTGTAACATCAATCAATATACATCTTGAACAAAATATTCATCTTTGCACTTCAGGTCAAAGATATTCATTTGTATCACCAGTTAGTCATGTTCATCTCAACACCTGACCATCTTTGCATTACGAGCCAAACATATTCATCAAGTAATCATTCATCTTTGTACTACAGGCCAACGATATTCAATTATATCATCATTTAGGACTAAGGATGATGAAAAATATCTTAAAAAAACTGAATCCAGAGAGATAAAAGGATAAATATTAGGGATTCATACTTTAGTTTATCCAAGTTCAAAAATACTCCATAATAATCAATTGTGGAGAAAAATTCAAGAATGAAGATCAAAACATAGATCCAATCAAAGATAGGAACTATAACAGACAACTTGGACAAAAAAAATAAAATTTAATTTTTCTGTGAATAGTGTCGTATATGTGAATAGTATCGTTTACGTGAATATTGCCGTATACGTGAATAGTAACCCCGTCACAAAAAGGTAAAATTTCCATAAGAAAAATCATACTTCGTGAATAGTACTCGTGAATGGTAGCGTATTCGTGAATAGTGTCGTATACGTGAATAGTGCCGTATACGTGAATAATAATCTCAACATGAAAAGGTAAAAATTTCATAATAAAATTCATACCAATATTTTGGTGTAATAATATTGAAAGAAATAATATCATTTACGAAAAATAACATCCCTTACCTCAAAAGAACAGTACTTCTGACTGGAATATCGGATATAATACTGAAAAAACTTGCACTGTATAGCAACGCTCAAGATATCTAAATACTCACAAAAATACGCTCAATATTATAGAGAGAGAAAACTTCAGATTCTGGTGTGATTTTCAATTTTAACGTAAGCACCCTATTTATAGAAAAATGCTTAAAACACCAAAGCAGAAAATCTAATAAAATAATAATATTTTTTTAAAAAATTCATACCCACTTTGAAATCTGATTTCAGCACATTTATAACACAAGTGGGGCCCACCAACTCACAAAAAACTGTTTTTCTAAAAAAAATATTTAAAACTCCAAAAATCAATTATTCATAATAAATAGCCCTTTTATCAAAAAATTCAAATCTTATGTCCATTCCATAGGAAATTTAATTCTCTACAATTTTGTAGAAGAAAGTTTTTCTAAATTTCAAAGGAAAAATGACCGAAATTCACATACAAATGATTTTGCATGCTATAATCAAGTTTCAGTCAAAAATGGGGCCCACTAACATGTTTAACATATTTTTAGCATTTATTGTAACAAAAATACTCTTCCTTCTCATTTATTCATATATCACACATTCATTATAAAAATATCACCGTTATTATATTATCACATTATACTTTTATAATATAATTTAATAATATAGATAAAATATCAATTTTCAACAGTTGTCACTTTTTTTAAAATTTCTCCATTCCGACAAAATACTAATAAAGCAGCTCAACATTAATTTCTTTATTTATATCCACATAAAATAAATATTTTCTTATCATTTTTATCAATAATTAATTATTTATAAATAATATTACAAAATCACAAGAATGACAACCAAGTCGTTCCCAGGAAAGAGGGGGCTTTCCGATAATGATTTTTCCTTACTGGCTTGCAATTAGGTGACCAAACCTCTTTCCTAGACAGAACTTCCTTAGACATTGCCAATAATGCTATCTAATAATATTATTCAAATAATATGAATTATTGATATGATAATAGAAAATACTATGCGGTGACAATTATTGAATCAATAATAAAAAATATCAACGTATAAATTATTGAATCAATAAAATAAAATATTGAACAATAATTACTGTAACAATTATTGAGTAATGACTTCTTACGTAAGAATCAATAATTAGTGCAATACCGTGTGCTACTGTGCAATACCGCGTATTACTGTATTTTAACCACCGGTATTCCAACAGTGTTAACGGTAACAACTACGCTGTTATTTATAAAAAAACTCACACTTGTCGTTTTCTTCATCCGACAGTTTTCTGTTATAGGGCCAACAAATGGTTGCGCCGTCGTACGAATATTTCTTGACAGAATATTCCACGACCAAACGAATATTTCCCGACAACAATGAATATTTTATAACCACTTGCTAATTTAAAATATTTGCACATTTTATCCATAATTAACCACATTAATCAAATAAACCCCTTACTATTTCAAAATAATAAATAGAGAAAATTCTATTTTATTAAAAAAAATTTGGGGTCTTACAACGTATGTACTAATCTATTCGAATTCATTAATCCTCTTTTTAGTAATCCAACAATATATTGGGAACATTTTAGTTTTTAAGCTATCTAAGAATTTAGATCTTATTAGCATTCATAATGATTCTAAAAGTATTGCTTAAAACTATGAGTTTATCACATATTATTAAAATAGCACCATGTAGATTATGTAAAAGTCTTTAATTAAATAATTCTTTTTATTAATAAATGAATAAGATTGTTTACAAAGTATGTGTTTTATTGTAAGACCCCAATTTTTTTTGTTGAATAAAATGGAATTTCTTCTATTTATTTTTTTGATATAGTAAGGTGTTGATTTGATTAATATGATTAGTTATGAGTAAAATAGGCAAATTTTGCAAAATAAGCAAGTGGTTATAAAATATTCATTATTGTCGGAGAATATTCGTTTGGTCGTGGAATATTTTTACTATCGGGGAATATTCGTACGATGGCGCAACCATTTGTGGGCCCCATAACGAAAAACTGTCGGATGACGAAAACGACAATTATGAATTTTTTATAAATAACGACGTAGTCGTTACCATTAACATTGTTGGAATACTAGGTGGTTAAAATACAATAATACGCAGTGTTGCACATTAGCACACGGTATTGCACTAATTATTGATTCTTACGTAAAAAGTCACTACTCAGTAATTATTACAATAATTAATGTTCAATATTTTATTTTATTGATTTAATAATTGCTACGTTGATATTTTATATTATTGATTCAATAATTGCCACTGTACAGTATTCCCATTATCAGATCAATAATTCATCTTATTTGAATAATATTATTAGATAGCATTATTGGCAATGTCTAAGGAAGTTATGTCTAGGAAAGGGGTTTGGCCACCTAATTACGTGCTAGTAAGGAGAAATTCTTATCGGAAAGCCCCCTCTTTCCTGGGAACGACCTGATTGTCTTTATTGTGATTCTGTAATATTATTTGTGAATAATTGATTATTGATAAAAAAAATATAAGGAAATTTTTATTTTATGTGGATATAAATGAAGGAATTAATGCTGAGGTATTTTATCAGTATTTTGTCAGAATGGAGGAATTTTTAGAAAAGTGATAATTATTGAAAATTGATATTTTATCTATATTATTATATTACATTATAAATGTATAATGTGATAATATAATAATATAATAACGGTGATTTTTTTACAATGAATGTGCGATATATGAATAAATGAGGAGGAATAGTATTTTTGTTACAATAAATACTAAAAACATGTTAGCGGGCCTCATTTTTTATTGAAATTTGATTATAGCCTACAAGATCATCCGTTTATGGATTTCGGTCATTTTCCCTTTAGAGTTCAGAAAAATTTTCTACTATAAAGTTGTAGATAATTAAATTTCTATGTAATTTTTCTGATAAAAGGGCTATTTATTATGAATTATTTAAATTCCGGAATAATTAATTTTTGGTGTTTTACATATATTTTTTTAGAAAAATGTTTTTTTTTGTGATTTGGTGGGCCCCATTTGTGTTATAAATGTGCTGAAATCAGATTTCAAAGTGGGCGTGAATTTTTTTAAAAAATATTATTAATTTATTAATTTTTCTGCTTTGGAGTTCTAAGCATTTTCCTATAAATAGGGTGCTTAGGTTAGAATTGAAAATCACACAAGAATATAAAGTTTTTTCTCTCTATATTATCGATCGTTTTTTTGTGAGTATTTAGATATCTTGAGTGTTGCTCTACAGTGCAATTTTCCTTCATCATTATAACCGTTATTCCAGTTAGAAGTACTGTTCTTTTGAGGTAAGGGATGTTATTTTCTTCGTAAATGATGTTATTTCGTTCAATATCATTATGTCGAAATATTGGTATGAATTTTATTATGAAATTTTTACGTTTTCATGTCGGGGTTACTATTCACGTATATGACACTATTCATGTATATAATATTATTCACGAATATGGTACTATTCACGAGTACTATTCACGATGTATGATTTTTCTTGTGGAATTTCTACCGTTTTGTGTCGGGATTACTATTCACATATACAACACTATTCACGTATACGACACTATTAACAGAAAAATGAAATTTTCTCTTCTTTGTCCAAGTTATCTATAATGGTTACTATCTTTGATTGTATCCATGTTTTGATATTCATTCTTGAATTTTACTCCACTATGGCTTATTATGGAGTATTTTTGAACTTGGATTATCTAAAGTATGAATCCAGAATATTTGTCCTTTTATCTCACTGGATTCATTTTTTTAAAATAATTTTTATCATCCTCAGTCCTAAATGATGATATAAGTGAATATCTTTGGCCTGTAGTGCAAAGATGAATGATTATCTGATGAATATCTTTTGCCCGTAGTACAAAGATGAACAGATGTTGAGATGAACATGACCAACTGGTGATACAAATGAATATCTTTGGCCCTTAGTGCAAAGATGAATATTTGATTCAAGATATATATTGATTGATGTTACAGGGATAAAATATTGATGATGGACTTTTAAATTCATAGATGATAGTAGATTTCATTCTCTACTTAACTCTTCAAATGAATTGTTATTTCCGCTGCGAATATTGATCTAAAACTGGTTATCCATTATATTTTATCTGATTTATTTAAGGCTAACAATAATTTATTCTACATTATCTTAGTTATAATATTTTTTACTGGCCTATTTGAGCTCACCATTTTCCTTTTTGTTCCATTTTTATTCTCAGGAGGCGAGAATATAGCGGGAACTAGTCGGGGTGTGGAGTGATGTTTCCAGTTAGTTGTTTTAGCAGTCCTCACTATTTTTTAAAATAGTGTTCAATAATTGTAATGAGGAATTATTTGAGTTTGAATACTGTCTAGAAGAAAATATTTATATTTTAACTCACATCATATGTGTTGTTGTATTTTGCACGATAATCGTAATAATGAAGTTTGTAGTTGTTTTATGTACCATGTATTTGGCGACTCAGAATAGGTGATGTATACCTATTTTGAGGGCGTCATAGTTGGTATCAGAGCTTAGGGATATGGTCTCTGACGGAGATTGGGAAATAAAACTAAATGGGGAGAGACGAGTAAATCTTTCGCTTGTGTGTCCTACCTAAGCTTATTTGTTGGTCGGGTTGAATCTAGGGATAATATTTGAAATGCCAATTTCTTTTGTTAACCCTTATTTTATGGCAGTATTTGAGAATAACATATGAAAAAGTTAACGATATGGTTCTTTGTTTAGAATTGAATATCACACTAGAATATGAAGTTTTCTCTCTTTATATTATCAAGTGTATTTTTTTGAGTATTTAGATATCTTGAGTGTTGCTATACAATGTAAGTTTTCTTCAGCATTATATGTGACGCCCCCAAAATAGGTATACAACACCCATTCTGAGTCGCCAAATACATGGTACAGAAAGCAAACTATAACTTTAATAATACAATTGTCGTGCAAAATACGATAACACATACTATGAGTTTAAATACAAATATTATCTTCTAGACAATATCCACACTCAAATAAGTCCTCATTACAATTATTCATACACTATTTTATACAAATAGTGAAGACTGCTAAAACATCTTTCTAGAACCATCACTCCATACCCCGACTAGATCCTGCTATGTTCTCACCTCTTGAGAAGAAAAATGGAACAAAAAGGAAAAGGGTGAGCTCAACTAGCCCAGTAAAGAATATTATGACTAAGATAATATACAAAAAATTATCATTAGTTTTCAACAGGGAAAAGTATGATAAAAGATAATAGACAATAAGTTTTAAATCAACAACTGCAGTGGAAACAACAATCCATTAGAAGAGTTAAGTAGAGAATGAGTTCTACCATCTTCAAATATTTAAAAGTCCATCATCAATATTTTATCCCTGTAACAACAATCAATATACATCTTTAATCAAATATTCATCTTTGCACCACATGCCAAAGATATTCATTTATATCACCAGTTGGTCATGTTCATCTTAACACCTGTTCATCTTTGCACTATGGGCCAAAGATATTCATCGATATTCATCAGTTAATCATTCATCTTTGCAATACAGGCCAAAGATATTCAGTAATATCATTATTTAAAACTTAGGATGATGAAAAATATTTTAAAGAAAATGAACCCAGTGAGACAGAAGGACAAATAGTAGGGATTCGTATAACAGTTTATCCAAGATCAATAATACTTCATAATAACCAATTGTGAAGCAAAATAAAAAAATAAAGATCAAAACATGGATACAATCAAAGATAGTAACCATAATAAACATCTTGGACAAAAAGAATTTTTTTTTTATTTTTCGGTGAATAGTATCGTATTTGTGAATAGTGCCGTATACGTGAATAGTGCCGTATACGTGAATAGTAACTCCGACACAAAAAGTTCTAAATTTGGTAAAAAAGTACAGACCAATATTTCGACATAATGATATTGAAAGAAATAATATCATTTACGAAGAAAATAACATCCCTTACCTCAAAATAACCGTACTTTTGACTGAATTTTAGATATAGTGCTGACAGAAACTTGCACTAAATAGCAACTCTCAAAGTATCAAAATACTCACAAAAATACGATCGATAATCTAGAGAGAAAGAAAACTTGTTTCTGGTGTGATTTTCAATTCTAACCTAAGCGTCTATTTATAGGAAAATGCTAGAACGCCATAGGAGACTAAAATAATAAATAAATATTATTTCTCATTCTTTCTTCTACGCATGCATCAATTGAACAAGCTAGCCACCAATTCTGAAAGTTTTCAGCAACCCATGTGCATTCAACACCAACCAAAAAATGGGTCCCACCCATAATTTAATAAAAATTATTTTATTTTTCAAAACTTCAGTAATTCATAGAAAATAGTCTGTTTATAAGAAAAATACGAATTTTATGTCCATTCCACACAAAATTGAATTCTCTACAACTTTGTAGCTTTGAGTTTTTTCCAAATTCCAAACAGAAAATATCTGAAATCCAGAAATGAATGATTTTTAATACCTCCACACCGACAAAATAATGATAAAACACCTCAACATTAATTCTTTCATTTATAACCACATAAAATAAATCTATCATTTATATCCACATAAAATAAATATTTCCTTATCATATAAATCAATAATTAATTATTCACAAATAATATTACAGAATCACAATTATGACAACCAGGCCGTTTCCAAGAAAGAGGGGGCTTTCCAATAAGGATTTCTCCTTACTGGCGCGCAATTAGGTGACCAAACCTCTCCTTGTCAGAACTTTCTAGACATTGCCAATAATGCTATCTAATAATATTATTTAAATAATATGAATTATTGATCTGATAATGGGAAATACTGTGCAGTGACAATTATTAAAACAATAATAATATAAAATATCAACGCATCAATAATTGAATCAATAAAATAAAATATTGAACAATAACTACTGTAACAATTATTGAGTAGTGCCTTCTTATGTACGAATCAATAATTCAATAATACTGTGTGATACCGTGTGCTACTGTGCAACCACGCGTATTACTGTATTTTAACCACAGGATATTCCAACAGTGTTAATGGTAACAATTACGCCGTTATTTATAAAAACTCATAGTTTGTCGTTTTCCTTCATCCAACCGTTTTCCGTTATGGGGTCCACAAATGGCTGTACCGTTGTACGAATATTTCCCGACAACACAAATATTCCACGACCAAACTAATATTCCCCGACAACAATGAATATTTTATAATCACTTTTTTATTTTGTAAAATTTGCACATTTCACCCATAACCAAAATATTATATCAAATTAACACTTTATTAATTTAAAATAATGAATAGAGGAAAATTCAATTTTATTTATAATAAGTTGGGGTCTTACATTATATCTGTTATTCCAGTCAGAAGTACTGTTCTTTTGAGGTAAAGTGTAAGACCCCAACATTTATGAATAAAGATTAAATTTGTTTCTCGAAATATAGTTTTGAATATTATGGTGTGGATTTGATATAATGTTATAGTTGTGGGTATTATTTACAAATTTTGCAAAGTAAGCAAGTGGTTATATAATATTCGATTGGTCGGGGAATATTCATTTTAACAGAGAATATTCGTACGACGGCAAAATCATTGGTGGACCCCACAACAAAAGTATTATCGTAGTTAGAAAACGACAGAATTATCTTTTATAAAAATAACGGCGAAAGTTTTACCGTTAAACTGTTGAACTACCCGGTGGTAAAAGTACAGTAATACGCGTGGTTGCATAGTAGCACACGGTATTGATTATTGATGCTTACGTGAGAAGTCACTCAGTTATACTCAATTATTGCTACAGTAATTGCTGCATAATATCTTTCATATTATTGATTCAATAATTGTCACAATATCATCTGCATAATATTTTATATTATTAAATCAATAATTGAGATGATAAAGTTATTCATATTATTATTTGTAATATTGACAATGTCTAGAAGTTCTGTTAAGGAGAGGTTTGGTCACCTAATTGCGCGCCAATAAGGAGAAATCCTTATCGGAAAGCCCCCTCTTTCCTGAGAATGATCTAGTTGTTAAATATTATGAGTTATAATAGTAATAATGAATAAGTTCGTGTTGATTAAAGATGAAATTGATAGCTCTATTGTGTTGGGATTATTAGTGTTAGTAGAAATCTACATCTATTTCGATAATAATGGATGTATGGAGGTTATATTGACTAATCGGATAATTAATCGGATAAATGAGCAATTAATTGATATTAATTCACATGCTTATAACTATGTGTTCACATGTGTGTACTATTGATTTACATTCATGTACTATTAGGGGAGGTGGTGCACGATTGATAATACTTGCATGACAAAATTAAAAATGGAGGTATAGATGAAGGTACTATATTGTAATTATTTTTTTCACATGATTGTACTATTGATTCACAAGATGTACTATTAGGGGAGGTGGTGCAAAGTTTGATAATACTTGCAGAACTAAATTAAAAATAAAGAAAAAGATGAAGGTATTATATTGTAATATTTCGAGCCCCAAAGCGTGTAATTATCGAAACTATATTTTCCTATAAATAGAAGCTCATTCTTCTTTCATTCTCATTAATTCACTAAGACTCACAAGAGCATTTATAGAGAGAGAAGCTTTAGATAGAAAGTAGAAGAGAAGTCTGCTATCTCACTATTCCAGTATCCAGTCTTCTTCTGAGGTAAGAGATATTATTTTGTTCAGTATTCATAGAAATAATATTTTCTTCCATACTCTGTAGTATGTGAGTAATATTATTTCGTCTCGTATTCCTGATTATACCATCATTCGGTTAAAGTATTGCTTCTATATTCCGTGAAATTAGTAAAATATCCTTGAAATTTGCGCTTCATCTAGTATCGTTTCACAAGGATATTTTTTACACATTCTTATTAAATTTTAAGTTTTTCATACCGGAGTACTGTCCATGAGTACTATTCATTTATACGCTACTATTCACAAAATTACTATTCACGGGTACTATTCATAAAATACTATTCACAGAGTACTATTCTCGAAGTACTATTCATGGGATACTATTCACTCGGGTGCTATTCACCCGGAGTACTATTCATAACAAAAATTGATTTCTTTTCGGTCCAAATCATTTTTGATACATTATCATTCTATAATTTTACTTCACAAAGCAGTATCATGTTGACAATTTGGACAATATTGAATTCTGGATAAATTAAATTATAAATCTTTAAAAATTTATCCTTGAACATATTTTATTGAATTCTTATATCATTGTCATCATCCTCATGTTTATATTATGTTGAAAGTCATCTGTGGCCTGTAGTGCATAGATGAACTTGGTATGATTATGACCAGGGATTATTCGGTATAATCATGACCGTAATGTTACATATGATGTGGTAAAAGTCCTCATTGGCCTGTAGTGCATTGATGAACAGTTGTTGGCATGATCATGACCATTGATGAATACACGAATATCCTTGGCCTGTAGTGCATGGATAATTTGTGGTCGTTATACTAAAGAATATTCTTGGCCGTAGTGCGTGGGTGATTTGATGATGTGGATTATTTATTAAACTGAGTCTCAGCGATAAAAGTGATGAAAAACCTTTTAAATTATAGAAGATAGTAGGTTTTATGCTCTACTTGACTCTTCTAATGGATTACTTGTTCCGCTGCAGTTAAACTTGATGTTTGATATATTTTATCAGTTTAACATTGTTGAAGGCTAACAATAAATTATTCTGCATTATCTTAGTCATAATATTTCTTACTGGGCTAGTTGAGCTCATCCTTTGTTTTCATTGTTCTCTTCATGAAAATGAGAATATAACTGGTACTAGTCGGAGAACGGAGTGACGGTCCAGATGTTTGCATTAGTAGTCCTCACTATTCAGTAAAATAGTGTGATAATAAATGTAATAAGGTGTGAGACCCCAGATTTTATGGATAAAGATTTAATCTTCTCAAAATATTTTTTTGAATATTATGGTGTGGATTTAAGATAGTGTTATAGTTGTGGGTATTATTTATAAATTTTGAAAAGTATGCAAGTTGTTATATAATATTCGACTAGTCGGGGAATATTCTTTTTGTTAGAGAATATTCGTACGACGGTACTGTGACGCCCCCAAAATAGTTATACAACACCCATTCTGAGTCGCCAAATACATGGTACAGAAAGCAAACTATAAATTCAATAATACAATTATCGTGCAAAAACACATACTGTGAGTTTAAATACAAATATTATCTTCTAGACAATATCCACACTCAAATAAATTCTCATTACAATTATTCAAACACTATTTTACAGAAATAGTGAGTACTGCAAAAACATCTTTCTAGAACCATCACTCCATACCCTGACTAGATCCTGCTATGTTCTCACTTCCTGAGAAGAAAAATGGAACAAAAAGGAAAAGGGTGAGCTCAACTAGCCCAGTAAAGAATATTATGACTAAGATAATATACAACAAATTATCATTAGTCTTCAACAGGGAAAAATTTGATAAAATATAATAGACAATAAGTTTTAGATCAACAACTGCAGCGGAAACAACAATCCATTAGAAGAGTCAAGTAGAGAAAGAATTCCACTATCTTCTAAGATTTAAAAGTCCATCATCAATATTTTATCCCTGTAACATCAATCAATATACATCTTGAATCAAATATTCATCTTTGCACTACAGGCCAAAGATATTCATTTGTATCACCAGTTGGTCATGTTCATCTCAACACCTGCTCATCTTTGCACTACGGGTCAAATATATTCACCAGTTAATCATTTATCTTTGCACTTTAGGCCAAAGATATTTAGTAATATCATCATTTAGGACTGAGGATGATGAAAAATATTTTAAAGAAAATGAATCCAGTGAGACAGAAGGACAAATAGTAGGGATTCGTATAATAGTTTATCCAAGATCAATAATACTCCATAATAACCAATTTTGAAACAAAATTCATGAATAAAGATCAAAACATGGATACAATCAAAGATAGTAACCATAATAGACATCTTAGACAAAAGGGAAAATTTTATTTTTTCGGTGAATAGTGCCGTATTCGTGAATAGTGCTGTATTCGTGAATAGTAACCTCGACATAAAAAGTTCCAAATTTGATAAAAATTTCAGATCAATACTTCGGCATAATGATATTGAAGAAATAATATCATATATGAAGAAAATAACATCCCTTACCTCAAAATAACTGTACTTCTGACTGAATTTCGGATATAGTACTGACAGAAACCTGTACTGAAAAATATAAACTCACAAAGTATCTAAATACTAATAAAATACGCTCGATAATATAGAGAGAGAAAGAGAGAAAGCTTATGTTTTTGGTGTGATTTTCAATTCTAACTTAGCTCTCTATTTATAGGAAAGTGTTAGCATGCCGAAGCAGACTTGACCTGCAACCTGATGGCTTTACCTATTACTATTGCCACCCACCACATTTGAAATAAAATTCAGTACATTTCTTCACCAACCACAAGTGGGGCCCACTCAATTCTAGAATTTTCCACCAAAATCATTTATAAACCTAATTTCCGAATCAGTCACCTCTTAAAATTCATAACAAATCATACGTTCATTTTTAACGGTTCAAAATTTGTGGACATATACTTAACTTATATATTTATAACATATCCAAAAATCACAACGATCCAACGGTCGGATTAAAAATTATAACTCACGTAATATATCTCAAAAACACTGGTTTAATTTTTAATACCTCCATTCCGATAAAAATACTGATAAAATACCTCAACATTAACTCCTTCATTTTTAACCACAATAAATATATCCAACATTTATATCCACATAAAATAAATATTTCCTTATCATATGAATCAATAATTAATTATTCACAAATAATATTACAGAATCACATTTATGACAACCAGGCCGTTCCTAGGAAAGAGGGGGACTTTCCCATAAGGATTTCTCGTTACTGGCGCACAATTAGGTGACCAAACCTCTCATTGACAGAAATTTCTAGACATTACCAATAATGCTATCTAATAATATTATTCAAATAATATGAATTATTGATCTGATAATGGAAAATAATGTACAGGGACAATTATTGAAACAACAATAATATAAAGTATCGACGCAACAATTATTGAATCAATAAAATAAAATATTGAACAGTAACTACTGTAACAATTATTGATTAGTGCCTTCTTACGTAAGGATCAATAATTCATCAATACTGTGCAATACCGTGTGCTACTGTGCAACCACGTGTATTACTGTATTTTAACCACCAGGTATTCCAACAGTGTTAACGGTAATAATTACGTCGTTATTTGTAACAACTCAAACTTGTCATTTTCTTTATCCGACAGTTATTCTGTTATAGGGCCCACAAATGACTGCGCTGTCGTACGAATATTCTCCGACAACAAGAATATTCCACAACCAAACGAATATCCCTGACAACAATGATTATTTTATAACCACTTGCATATTTTGCAAAATTTACACATTTTACCGATAACCAAAATATTATATCAATTTAACACCTTATTATTCACAATAATAATTAGAGGAAATTCGATTTTATTTATAATAAGTTGGGGTCTTACAACCTCCCCTCTTTATGAAATTTCGTCCTCGAAATTGACATATGTACCTGGTGTTTCGAAAAGGTGAGGATACCTCACTTTCATTTTTGATTCCAACTCCCAGGTCATTTCTTCAATAGCATGGTTTCTCCACAAAACCTTAACTTGTGGAATAACCTTGGTGCATAGGACATGCTATTTCCTATCCAAGATCTTAACAGGTACTTCTTCGTACGTTAAATCTTCGGCTATCTCGTCTGGTTCTAACGCAATAATATGGTTCGGGTCTTTCACATATTTACGAAGCATGGATATGTGAAAACATTATGAACATGAGACATACTTGGAGGTAATGCGAGTCTATAGGCCACATTTCCTATTCGGTCAAGAATCTCAAATGGACCAACAAATCGTGGATTGAGCTTTTCTCTCTTTCCAAATCTTGTAACTCCTTTCCATGGAGCAACACGTAACAATACATGATCCCCAATATTAAATTCCACGTCCTTTCGATGAAGATCAACATAACTCTTTTGTCGATCTTGTGAGGTTTGAATACATTGTCGGATCATTTGGATCTTTTCTGTAGTCATGCGTACTAATTCTGGTCCCAGTAACGTTGCTTCTCCCATCTCATCCCATCATACTGGAGAACGACACTTTCGTCCTTACAACGCCTCAAATGGAGTCATTCCTATACTTGCTTGATAACTATTGTTGTAGGAGAATTCTACCAATGACAAGTACTTATCCCACCTCCCTTTGAAATCTAGGACACAAAGTCTTA
This sequence comes from Panax japonicus, assembly GCA_020205505.1. NCBI lineage: Eukaryota > Viridiplantae > Streptophyta > Magnoliopsida > Apiales > Araliaceae > Panax > Panax japonicus. Next base: position 54,230,099 of record CM035105.1, on the reverse strand, counting down.
ATAGATCTTCAAGAGTTTGAATAGTCCTCTCTGATTGCCCATCCGTTTGAGGATGGTATGCCGAGCTGAATCGTAAATCCGTGCCCATAGCTTTCTGCAAGCTAACCCAAAATTTTGAAGTGAATCTTGGGTCACGATCCGAAACTATGGATACTGGCATGCCATGCAATCGCACAATCTCATTCACGTACATACGAGCAAGACATTCAAGGGAATAAGTCTCACGTATCGGCAAGAAATGGGCAGACTTGGTTAATCTATCAACAATAACCCAAATAACATCTATGCCTTGAGAAACTTTGGGAAGACATGTAACGAAATCCATAGTAATGTGTTCCTACTTCCATTTCGAAATCTCAAGTGGTTTTAATGGACCCTTTGGCACTTGATGCTCTGCCTTTACACGTTGACAAGTTAAACACCTCGAGATAAACTCCACGATCTCTCTCTTCATATTGTTCCACTAAAATGTATGTCGAATATCATGATACATTTTGGTACTCCCAGGATGGATTGCAAACGGTGTGTTGTGTGCCTTCATCATGATTCTATGCTTCAAGTTAGAATCATTAGGAACACAAAGTTTGGAGTTGAATCTAAGTATTCCTTCTTCATCAATTCTCTCTTCTGGAATAGCTCCTTCTTGCACTTTCTTCATACGTATTAGCCCCAGGTTCGTAGCTTGATCAACTTTAACTTTATCGATTAAAGTCGGTTCTACTCGTATATTTGCCATCATCACGTGGGTCCCTGGAGTCTTTAACTCAATCTCCATCCTTTGTAAATCTTACAAAATTTGTCTTTGTGTTAACAACATCGCACTCGTACCCACATACGATCTTCTACTCAATGCGTCAGCTACTACGTTTGCTTTTCCAAGATGGTATTGAATGTTATGATCGTAATCTTTCAATAGATCGAGCCAACTTCGTTGCCTCATGTTAAGTTCCTTTTGGGTAAAGATATATTTGAGACTTTTATGATCCGTATAGATCTCTACTTTCTCCCCATACAGGTAGTGTGTCCAGATTTTTAACGCGAAAACGACTGCTGCCAACTCTAGATCATGAGTAGGATAATTCCTCTCATATTCTTTAAGTTGTCGTGAGGCATATGCTATGAATTTCCCATGTTACATGAGAACACATCCTAACCCTTTGCCTGAAGCATCGCTGTATATAACAAATCCATCCGAACCAGATGGTATTGCCAGAACAGGTGCCGAAATAAGTCTCCTCTTGAGCTCTTGGAAACTCTTCTCGCATTCCTCGCTCCATACAAATTTTGTATCTTTCTGAGTCAACTGAGTTAACGGAGTAGTGATTCGAGAAAATCTTTCCACGAATCTCCGATAATAACCAGCTAAGCCCAGAAAGCTACGCACTTCGGTCACCGACTTTGGTTGCTCCCAAATTTGTACTGCTTCAATCTTCGCTGGGTCAACAGATATTCCATGTTTTGACACCACGTGCCCAAGGAATACTACTTCCTCAAGCCAGAACTCGCATTTCTTCAGCTTAACATAAAGCTTGTTTTCACGAAGCCTTTCAAGTATCAGCTTCAAATGGTGCTCATGATCTTCACGGCTTTTGGAATAGATGAAGATGTCATCAATAAAGACAACAACAAACTGATCCAAATATTCCTTGAATACACAGTTCATCATATCCATGAAAGTAGCAAGAGCATTAGTCAATCCGAAAGACATGACTAAGAATTCATAATGCCTGTACCGAGTTCTGAAGGCAGTCTTTGGAGTATCCTCAGTTTTAATCTTCAGCTGATGATATCTAGAACGAAGATCGATCTTTGAAAAGAATTGTGCTCCTTGTAACTGGTCAAATAGGTCATCAATGCGAAGTAGCGGATACTTATTCTTGATGGTGACATGGTTTAACTCTCGGTAGTCAATACAAAGTTGCATACTCTCGTCTTTCTTCTTTACGAATAAAATAGGAGCACCCTAAGGAGATGTACTAGGACGAATGAAACCTATGTCTAACAATTCCTGTAGTTGGACTTTTAACTCCTGAAGTTCAATAGGAGCCATTCGATATGGGGTTTTAGAAATGGGTTTTGTACCCGGTTCGAGGTCAATAAAGAATTCAACATCACGTTCTGGGGGTAGAACGGGAAGTTCTTCAGGAAATACATCAGGAAATTCTTTAACAACAGAAATATTATTCAAATCTGACTTGTCTTTGTTCAAATCCATAACATGAGCTAAGAAAGCTTGACATCCGTTTTTCAATAAATGAATAACTTTATGGCTTGATATGATAGTGACTGATTTTAGTGGTTTAGTTTTTTGAATTCGTATGACAGGTTGGTTAGGAATATGAAAACTAACAACCTTACGAAAATAATCAATTTTGGCATGATGAGTGGTTAACCAATCAATTCCTAAAATCACATCAAAAGCAAGTATCTTTAAAGATATAAGATCAACAGGTAATGTGATAGTGCCAACTTGGATCATGCAAGATTTATAAACTGTAGATGTAACGAAGGTTTCACCTAACGGAGTTTTAACAGATAAGTCAAAGTCCAATTTCTCCGGAGTAAAGTTTAAACGTTGAGCACAAGCAGGAGAGATAAAAGAATGGGTAGAACTGGTATCTAGTAAGGTATAAACTTCGCAAAAATTCAAGATTAGCTTACCCGTAATCACCTCATTTGGGTTCCTCATGTTTTGGCCAGTCACGACAAACGCTCTACCAGGAACCGCTGATTTCAACTTATCCGGGACAGCCATTGGAGTCACCATCCCCGTTGAACTTGGTTTTGCTACAGAACAATCCTGAGCTATGTGGCCTTCCTTTCCACAGTTGTAATGTACCTTGAATTATTGTGGACAGTTTGGGCTGATATGCCCCTCTTTCCCACATTTGTAACATCTAACTAGTGGTCGTTCTCTTCCCCTAGAATTTGTTGTTGGTGCTGGTGTTGCTGCTGATGTCTTCCCGTCATTGTTGAATCTCCTCTTTCTGAAATTTCCACTTGACTCACCTCTCCTATTGTCTTTGTTCGTATTTTTCCCTCCTCGTTGGTTATCATCGCTCTGATGACTGCTGTCACCGGTATGACCCTAGTTGTGGTCCCTCGGTTGAACATACTCACTATCTCGCTCTAATAATTGAGCCCTGTTGACAACTTCTGAATATAGAGAAAAATTATGAGAGATAAGGTATTGACGAATATCGGGTTTTAGACCTCTCAGAAACATCCTTGTCATTCGTTCCTCATTCTCTACCAAATGAGGTGCAAACCTGGATAACTCAGCGAACTTCGCCTCGTACTGGGACACCATCATGTTGTTTTGTTCCAGTCTGATAAACTCTACCTCCTTCATATGACGAATACTTTCAGGAAAGTACTTGTCATTGAATAGTTTCTGAAACGTTTCCCAAGACATGTTGAGTGCAGCAGGCTGGGTACGCTTCACAGACTCCCACCAGTAGTCTGCCTCACCGTGGAACATAAAGGTGGCGAATGGAACCTTCTGTTCCTCCGTCCATCCCAAAAAATCAAATATCTTGGTAATTTGCTTGACCCATGTTTCCACCTTGATTGGATCTGGCTTTCTAATAAATTCTGGTGGTCCCAACTTCTTGAACTGCTTGGCTGTGACAGACCGCACGTTGGTATCACTTCCACCCGTATTTTGTACACGAGTCTCCCTCGTCTGATTTTGCACGAACTACAAAAAGCTCCTAAACATTCCATCATTCATCGTTTGCTCGGTAGTGTTGTTTACAGGAGGAATATTGCCTTCCTGTTGCACGTTCTCCTGGTTTGTAACTAAAGGTTGTTCCACAGTCTCATACACTCCATTGTTAACGTTCTCAGCAGCCATTCTTAAATACTGCCATAAAATAAGGGGTTAATTAAATAAATTAACGTAGCATATAATATCCCTATATTATGACTGACCAACAAATAAGCTTAGATAGGACACACTAGCGAATGGTTTACTCATCTCTCCCCTCCTAGTTCTATTTCCCGATCATCGCCAAAGACCATATCCCTAAGCTTTGATACCAACTGTGACGCCCCCAAAATAGGTATACAACACCCATTCTGAGTCGCCAAATGCATGGTACAGAAAGCAAACTACAACTTCAATAATACAATTGTGGTGCAAAATACGACAACACATACTGTGAGTTTAAATACAAATATTATCTTCTAGACAATATCCACACTCAAATAAATCCTCATTACAATTATTCAAACACTATTTTATAGAAATGGTGAGGACTGCTAAAATGTCTTTCTAGAACCATCACTCCATACCCCGACTAGATCCTGCTATGTTCTCACCTCCTGAGAAGAAAAATGGAATAAAAAAGAAAAGGGTGAGCTCAACTAGCCCAGTAAAGAATATTATGACTAAGATAATATACAACAAATTATCATTAGTCTTCAACAGGGAAAAATATGATAAAATATAATAGACAACAAGTTTTAGATAAACAACTGCAACAGAAACAACAATCCATTAGAAGAGTCAAGTAGAGAAAGAATTCCACTATCTTCTAAGATTTAAAAGTCCATCATCAATATTTTATCCCTGTAACATCAATCAACATACATCTTGAATCAAATATTCATCTTTCCACTATAGGCCAAAGATATTCATTTGTATCACCAGTTGGTCATGTTCATCTCAACACCTGTTCATCTTTGCACCACGGGCCAAATATATTCATCAGTTAATCATTTATCTTTGCACTTCAGGCCAAAGATATTTAGTAATATCATCATTTAGGACTGAGGATGATGAAAAATATTTTAAAGAAAATGAATCCAGTGAGACAGAAAGACAAATAGTAGGGATTCATATAACAGTTTATCCAAGATCAATAATACTCCATAATAACCAATTTTGAAGCAAAATTCAAGAATAAAGATGTAGCACCCCCTTCCCGAAGAGGAAAGAGAGGTCACACACAAAGCACAACAAACCTCAAAATTATTAAACAGAGCACTAAAGACTTCAAATATGTAATAATGATAACCATCAATAAGGCATTAAATACGGTTCTCAACATAGAGTCAAAATAATCAAAACCTAAAATTCGAATCCACCTAGATGGTCAAAGGCAACTCTCGCATCATTCTAGCTAGCCCTAAATCACCACTGCAAACCTGTCGGAAGAAAAACACAGCATGAGCCAATTGCCCAGTACGGATATAAAGATACAAAAGATATACAACTAAAATACAAAATCAACTGAGACAAAATATTTCCTCTAACAAAAATAAAATATCTGAAGATTTGAATAGAATATATTTGAACCAACAGAATTAATGAAACAGACAGAATATTAAAGAAATAACAAACTGAAGTAACTAATCTAATGAATTGAACTGAACAGAAGCCAACAACTAATACAATAAAATAATAGGCTGAAACAAATGGCTGGGGTTATTTCATACCGATTGAGCTCAGAAATATTCCTTGCCACATAGGCAAGTCAAAACAATGCCACACCGGCAAGACAAAATAATGCCACACAGGTAAGTCAAACCATGCCGCACAGGCAAGTCAAATGATGCCACACAGGCAAGTCAAAACCATGCCACACAGGCACATCGAAACAATGCCACACAGGCAATCACACATTGGACCGCGAATCCAAATGTATGCAAATCAGATAGGTGTGTTTGGCACAACATCACCAATCCACAGAACAGAAAATTAGGGTTAACCCATACGCCTCCCACAACAAAACACCAAATGGCCCATTTACTCCGGAGCCCAAAATGGAGACGTCGTGGGCTAATCACACCGCCACGGAAATTGTCATATCTCTCGTGCCAAGACAACATGTCTGTGGTACCCCCACAGGTGGTTATAGCTCAGGTATACCTACGGTATATTCTAACAAAAATATCATGTCACAACACATGCGACATAATACCAACAAAAGGGTTCTATATGTACATGTTGAACCAAATCAAATTATAGTCACAAGGTTTCAAAAAGAAGGTAGCAACATGTATCGCTCTACAATTATCAAAAATAAATACTAGACATGATATCCTAATTCAAAGAGTACAAATACGAGTCATATGTATCAACTCCAAAATAAAACTAATATATTTATTTCACAGGAAACAATTATGTGAAATCATAACAGAATTCGAAATAAGGAAACAAACGAATAAATCAAATTTAATAAGAGTATCGCTGAAAGAGTACAGAATCCGTACCTGATACTTCCAACCCATTTATAGCACACTCCACAAAATCTTACCCTCAAATGCCAACGATATCAAATACGAAACGTTATTCATCACCTAAACATATTCACCTCAAATTAAAAATAATCCAAACTAATAATTCACAATCTATTTAATATGCCTTTAATCAATTATTAATACTCCAAAATTTATATTCCAAAAATAACTCTTTAAATTCCCTCCGTACAACCTAATAAAAAGCTAATAATAATATAATTATTAGCTACTTAATAATTATAATTTATATTTATATGAAATTAATTTCTTTAATTACATCAATTTATAAAATAAATCCAAACTAAATTACGAAAGCCTCTAGATCAGATATATTTTATTTTCGTATCATAGAGAACAACTGACTTATATGCATCTTTTCCTTCTGAACCCAAAAATTAACAATTTACAAGAGCTTAAATTTCATACAGAAACCTTTTCCAAGTTATTATTATTATTATTATATATATATATATATATATAATATACCTTAGTTAGTGCCCCAAATCAAGTACTGAACATGCTTACGTTTTGTTTTTTTTTACCAAGCATCACATGGCTATTTTATTATAATACATGATAAGATCCAATACCTAATGGTCATGATATACTTAAAACAAAAAGATGAGAAAAGATACCTGATTTTCTTCTTTAAATCAATGATGTATGAAAATCCCTTCTTTTCCCTTCTCTCCTTAAGCGGCAGCCTCCTCTCTCTTCTTTCTTTTATCAGACGAACAAAAAATAGCGTACAATGTATAGGGTTCTGAATATATTATTTGTTTTTTTTTATATATATGTTTTATTAATCTTCTAAATTTTAATAGGATTAGATATTACCCACATATAAATTAAACCCAATCTAATTTTAAGGCCCAATTTAATGTAATCTCTTACTTATTATAGTCCACATAATTTAAATACCATGTTTTACCCAAACATAAGAAAGCCCAATTAAATTATTGATTTAAATATTATTTATTTTATTTTTATTTTATTTTATTTTTTTACCGGGTATTACATCACCTACCCCTTAAAAAGGATTCCGTCCCCGGAATCAAAAGAATGAACGTACCTAATTATCAAAAGGTGCGGATACTCCGCTCGAATAGACTTCTCTATCTCCCAAGTAGCTTCCCGCTCCGAATAATTTTACCACAAAACTTTAACAAAAAGGAATTATCTTCCTCAATTTTAATTTAATCAGTTATTTAATATCTACTAACAAAATTTAACTTGCCAAACAAAACAAGGAAGAAAAGAAAAAAAATCACTTACCCCTTTTAATTTAAATACAATTGTATAAAATAAAATCAATTAATATTTAATTATTAATAAAAAAAATCTAGGTTATTACATTTTTTACCCCTTAAAAATAATTTCGTCCTCGGAATTCAAATAAGCTACAAAAAAATAATAATAAATAAATTTAGTTATGACGTAGCGTCGCCATTTGTAACGATCAACGCAGATAAGTGATCGATCAACGTAATTATCAATGTACTTGTAAAAGATTCGTCAGCTATCATGTCAAGCCTTGGTAAGGTTCTTCGCGTTGCATCAAATTAGATCACATGATCCACCGTTGGTGTGGGCCGTCGCTAATATCTTTGAGTTTAATTCTTGTAAACGTACTCTTCGGAAAATAATTCAAAATCACAAAAATTTATCTTCGTCTAAATACGATTCGAATACCCAAAATATTTAAAATTATTTCTAATTCGTAAAACGTTTATATTCCACGCATGACAAAGATTTAACAAATTATTTTTATTTAATTTACATTAAATCGATCATACAAAACTCCAAGGATATCGGATAAACCAAACAACTCAACAAATTATATCAACTTTTTCCTAAAGCTTCAAGAGCTTCAAAACATTCAAACCTCAATTTGAACTAGCTAGTTCTTAAATATTATTACACCAAGGAATATATTACTAAGATCTCTTTATTGCCAACTCTCCTAAGTCCTTAAGAGTTTCAAAATATCATAACCTCAAAACAAATTAGTTCTCAAATATTATTACACCAAAAATATACTACTGCTAAGATCTCTCCATCACCATACCAAACTCCAAATCATGTATTCTACTATCTGAATAAGCAAACTATAGCTTCCAAAATCTCTAAAAATATATTGAATTCATCACTTATTATATATCTAATCATTCCATAAATCAAGCATCCCCTTAGTGCAAACCTTAACCCAACAAATTTCAAGCGATCTCCTCATACTATCACTCAAAATTTCATATAAGATAACTCTAATATTCTACTAAGAAATAATCGCAAAATTGATAATTGACTCCAAAAGATTAATCTAAATACCTCGAATATCAACAACTCAAATTACAAGAAATCCTCTATACTTAATAGTTTTCACTTTATTATAGTATGTCATCAATACACAAACCTCAAAATATCCACAAGCTTAACATAAATCAAAATCTAACTCAAATCAAATCCTCAATTCAACAATCATAATAATTGTCACCAAAAACAACTCTAACAAATAATTTCCCAAAATCAAAAACTCACTTATACAAATACTCACATCATAATCATATAATCCTTTCTTAACTGTACAAAATATCCAATCACAAACATAATCACATATTTATTCTCCTTAATGATATCCAATCACAATCCTTAACTAATATTTTTGCTCTAGCGCATAACAATAATAATCTTAACAAATTATCTCGCCTTTCTCAAATCAACTACAACTTAAAGAGCTAAAAACACTTGGTTAAAATCAAGACCAACCAAACAGAGAACAAAATCAAATCAAACTCCTACATCTACCCAATGGTTTACCCACAACTCAAAGGTCAAACCTAAATAGGTTTTCTACAAGAAAGAACCTAAGCTCTGATACCATCTCTGTAACACCCCCTTCCCGAAGAGGAAAGGGAGGTCACGCACAAAGCACAACAAACCTCAAAATTATTAAACAAAGCACTAAAGACTTCAAATATGTAATAATGATAACCATCAATAAGGCATTATAATTACGGTTCTCAACATAGAGTCAAAATAATCAAAACCTAAAATTCGAATCCACCTAGATGGTCAAAGGCAACTCTCGCATCATACTAGCTAGCCCTAAATCACCACTGCAAACCTGTCGAAAGAAAAACACAGCATGAGCCAATTGCCCAGTACGGATATAAAGATACAAAAGATATACAACTAAAATACAAAATCAACTAAGACAAAATATTGCCTCTAACAAAAATAAAATATCTGAAGATTTGAATAGAATATATTTGAACCAACAGAATTAATGAAACAGACAGAATATTAAAGAAATAACGAACTGAAGTAACTAATCTGATGAATTGAACTGAACAGAAGCCAACAACTAATACAATAAAATAATAGGCTGAAACAAATGGCTGTGGTTATTTCATACCGATTGAGCTCAGAAATATTCCTTGCCACATAGGCAAGTCAAAACAATGCCACATAGGCAAGTCAAAACAATGCCACACCGGCAAGTCAAAATAATGCCACACAGGTAAGTCAAACCATGCCACACAGGCAAGTCAAATGATGCCACACAGGCAAGTCAAAACCATGCCACACAGGCACATCGAAACAATGCCACACAGGCAATCACACATTGGACCGCGAATCCAAATGTATGCAAATCAGATAGGTGTGTTTGGCACAACATCACCAATCCGCAGAACAGAAAATTAGGGTTAACCCATACGCCTCCCACAACAAAACACCAAATGGCCCATTTACGAAAGCCTCTAGATCAGATATATTTTATTTCCGTATCATAGAGAACAACTGACTTATATGCATCTTTTCCTTCTGAACCCAAAAATTAACAATTTACAAGAGCTTAAATTTCATACAGAAACCTTTTCCAAGTTATTATTATATACGAACGTATATATATATATATATATATATTTTATTGATTTAAATATTATTTATTTTATTTTTATTTTATTTTATTTTTTTACCGGGTATTACATCACCTACCCCTTAAAAAGGATTTCGTCCCCGGAATCAAAAGAATGAACGTACCTAATTATCAAAAGGTGCGGATACTCCGCTCGAATAGACTTCTCTATCTCCCAAGTAGCTTCCCGCTCCGAATAATTTTACCACAAAACTTTAACAAAAAGGAATTATCTTCCTCAATTTTAATTTAATCAGTTATTTAATATCTACTAACAAAATTTAACTTTCCAAACAAAACAAGGAAGAAAAGAAAAAAAAATCACTTACCTTTTTTAATTTAAATACAATTGTATAAAATAAAATCAATTAATATTTAATTATTAATAAAAAAAATCTGGGTTATTACAAAAGATCAAAACATGGATACAATCAAAGATAGTAACCATAATAGACATCTTGGACAAAAAGGGAAAATTTTATTTTTTCGGTGAATAGTGCCGTATTTGTGAATAGTGCCTTATTCGTGAATAGTGTCGTATACGTGAATAGTAATCTCGGCACAAAAAGTTTCAAATTTTATAAAAAGCTCAGACCAATATTTCGGCATAATGATATTGAAAGAAATAATATCATTTACGAAAAAAATATCATCCCTTACCTCAAAATAACAGTACTTCTGATCGAAATATCGGTATAAGGTTGAAGAAAACTTGCACTGATAAATAGAAACTCATAAATTATCTAAATACTCACAAAATACACTCGATAATATATATATATATATATATATATATATATATATATATATATATATATATATATATATATATAGAGAGAGAGAGAGAAATCTTATATTTCTGGTGTGATTTTCAATTCTAACTTAGCCCTCTATTTATAGGAAAATATTAGAACGCCGAAGCAGACTTGACCTGCAACCTGATGGCTTTACCTATTACTATTGCCACCCACCACATTTAAAATAAAATTCAGTACATTTCTTCACCAACCACAAGTGGGGCCCATATACTCAACTTATATATGTATAACATATCCAAAAATCACAACGATCCAACGGCCAGATTAAAAATTATAACTCACGCAATATATCTCAAGAATAGTGATTTAATTTTTAATACCTCAATTCTGACAAAAACACCTCAACATTAATTCCTTCAATTATATCCACATAAAATAAATATTTTCTTATCATATAAATCAATAATTAATTATTCACAAATAATATTACAGAATTACAATTATGACAACCAGGCCGTTCTCAAGAAAGATGAGCCTGTCCGATAAGGATTTCTCCTTACTGGCGTGCAATTAGGTGACCAAACCTCTCATTGACAGAACTTTCTAGACATTGCCAATAATGCTATCTAATAATATTATTCAAATAATATGAATTATTAATCTGATAATGGGAAATACTGTACAGGGACAATTATTGAAACAACAATAATATAAAATATCAACGCAACAATTATTGAATCAATAAAATAAAATATTGAACAGTAACTACTGTAACAATTATTGAGTAGTGCCTTCTTACGTAAGGATCAATAATTCATCAATACTGTGCAATACCGTGTGCTACTGTGCAACCACGCGTATTACTGTATTTTAACCACCAGGTATTCCAACAGTGTTAACGGTAACAATTACTTCGTTATTTGTAACAACTCAAACTTGTCGTTTTCTTCATCCGACTGTTATTATTCTGTTATGGGGCCCACAAATGACTGCGTCGTCGTACGAATATTCCGCGACAACAAAAATTTTCCACGACCAAATGAATATTCCCCGACAACAATGGTTGTTTTATAACCACTTGCTTATTTTACAAAATTTGTACATTTCACCGATAACCAAAATATTATATCAATTTAACACCTTATTATTCACAATAATAATTAGAAGAAATTTAATTTTATTTATAATAAGTTGGGGTCTTACAGGTACAATCATTGGTGGACCCCGCAACAGAATTATTGTCGGATGTAGAAAACGACAAAAATATTTTTATGAGAATAACGGCGGAAGTTTTACCGTTAAAACTGTTGAACTACTCGGTAGTAAAAGTACAATAATACGCGTGGTTGCATAGTAGCACACGATATTAATTATTGATGTTTACGCGATAAGTCACTTAATTTTGTTTTATTAGTATTATTAATGTAATAAAACAGAAAAGCTTTTTATATAAAACATAATACTTTTATAAAGTTATTCGTTTTATTAGGCTAATAGTAAAATCTTTTATATAAAACAGAATACTTTTATAAAGTTATCTGTTTTATTAGATAATAATTAGAAAATATTATATTTTATTATGCATAGTATTTGCATAGTGCCTGCATAATGTTTGCATAGTAAAATCTTTTATAAAGTTATTCGTTTTATTAGATTATAAATAGAATATATTATATTCTATTTAAAAGATTTTGCTTTAAATATGGACCGTCAGATTAAAGTAAATCAATTTGGACCGTTCATGAGGTAGTTACTATGCAGTCCATTCTTCTATAAATAGAAGCTCATTCATTCATTATTTTTTACAAATTCACTAAAACTCTAGAGAGAGAAACTATAGAGAGAGTTCTTCTTCTATAATCTTGAGCGTATTTCTTTAGAGTTTAAGAAAGCTTTGAGTCTAGTACAAATTTTCTTCGAGTATATCCTCGCCCTACCAGTCGAAATACTCTTCTTTCAAAGGTAGGGGATATTATTTGTTGTACTCGTAGGGGGTATTATTTCTTTTGTATTCATGAAGAGAACTTCTGTTATTCCATTCTTTATTATTCTGTTGGAATAACCTGTATACGCGGGCTACCCTATACTTGGTGAAATTCTTCTAATATTTCGTTCTTTATTATTCTGTCGGAATATCCTGTCTGTGCATTTACGCCGGACCTGGTTCCATTATTTATTAATCTGTCAGAATATCTTGTCTGTGCGTTTATGCTGGACCTGGTTCCATTATTTATTATCCTGTCAGAATATTCTGTCTGTGCGTTTATGCCGGACCTGGTTCCATTATTTATTATTCTATTGGGAATAACCTGTCTGTGAAGTCTATCACACGCATGGTGAATCCTTATGTTATTCCATTCTTTATTATTCTGTTGGAATAACCTGTCTATGTGGATTACCACATGCATGGTGAATGATCCTTGGTATTCATTCTTTATTAAATTGTGAAAATGATCTGTCTACGTGGATTACCTTATGGCGGGCAAAAATCTATTTGCAGTTTCATATATTCTATTATACTCAGTTGGTTAAAGTTTTGACTTCTATACTTCATGAAATTAGTGGAATATCCTTGATATTTGTGCTTCATCCAATATCTTTTCATGGAAATATTCTTCAGAGCATTCTTGAATTTTACTCTACAAAGAAGTATCATGTTGACAATTTGGACGTTATTAGTTCCAAGATAAATTAATTCTTGAACTTGTTTTATTGAATTAGTATGTCATTGTCATCATTCTCATGTTTATATTATGTTGAAAGTCATCTGTGGTAGTGCATATATGGACTTGGTATGATTATGCCCAGGGATTATTCGGTATAATCATGACCGTAATATTACAAATGATGTAGAAAAAGTCCTCATTGGCCTGTAGTGCATTGATGGACAGTTTTTGGTATGATTATGGTTATGAATTCTCTTCAGCCAAGGGTGCAAAGATGAATTGTTTTATGGCATGATCATGACCGTTGATGAAAACATGATTATCTTTGGCCCGTGGTGCATGGATAATTCGTGGTCATGATACTCAAGAATATCCTTGGCCTGTAGTGCATGGATGATTTAATGATGTGGATTATTTATTAAGCTGAGTCTCAGCGATAAAAGTGATGAAAAACCTTTTAAATCATAGAAGATAGTAGATTTTATTCTCTACTTGACTCTTCTAATGGATTGCTTGTTCCGCTGTAGTTAAACTTGATGTTTTTTATATTGTATCAGTTTAACACTATTGAAGGCTAACGATAATTTATTCTGCATTATCTTAGTCATAATATTTCTTACTGGGCTAGTTGAGCTCACCCTTTCTTTCACTGTTCTCTTCAGGAAATGAGAATATAGCTGGGACGAGTCGGGGAACGGAGTGATGAACCAGATGATAGTATTAGTAGTCCTCACTATTCTATTAAATAGTATGACAATAAATGTAATGAGGATTTATTCTGAGAGTGGATATTGTTTAGAAGACAGTATTTGTATTAAAACTCACAACTCTCTTGTTGTATATTAAAGATTGTATTTGTATTCTGTACCATGTATTTGGCGACTCAGAATAGGTGATGTATACCTATTTTGGGGGCGTCACATAAGGACTCCATTTGAGTTTGAATACTGTCTAGAAGACAATATTCGTATTAAAACTCCCAGCTTATATTTTGTCGTATTTTACACGACAGTTGTATAATCAAGTTATATTTGAATTTTATACCATGTATTTGGAGACTCAAGATGAGTGATGTATACCTATTTTTGCGGCGTCACATAAGGGATGTAATTTTTTTCGTAAATGATGTTATTTTATTCAATATCATTATGCCAAAATATGGGTATAAATTTTATTATGAAATTTTTATTTTTTCATGTCGGGGTTACTATTCACGTATACGGTACTATTCACATATACGCCACTATTCACGAATATAGTACTTTTCACGAGTACTATTCACGAAGTATGATTTTTCTTATGGAATTTCTACCTTTTTGTGTCGGGGTTACTATTCACGTATATTACACTATTCACGTATACATCACTATTCACATAAAAATGAAATTTTCTCTTCTTTGTCCAAGTTATCTATTATGGTTACTATATTTGATTGTATCCATGTTTTGATCTTCATTCTTGAATTTTACTCTACTACGGTTTATTATAAAGTATTTTTGAACTTGTATTATCTAAAGTACGAATCCCGAATCTTTATCCTTTTATCTCACTAGATTCGTTTTTTTAAACTACTTTTCATCATCCTCAGTCCTAAATGATGATATAACTGAATATCGTTGGGCTGTAATATAAGACCCCAACTAATTATAAATAAAAATGAATTTCCTCTAATTATTATTGTGAATAATAAAGTGTTAATTTTATATAATGCTTTGGTTATGAGTGAAATGTGCAAATTTTGCAAAATAAGCAAGTGGTTATAAAATATTCATTGTTGTCGGGGAATATTCGTTTGGTCGTGGAATATTCTTTCTGTCGGGGAATATTTGTACGACGGCACAACCATTTGTGGGCCCCATAACGGATAACGGTCGGATGAAGAAAACAACAAATTTGAGTATTTACAAATAACGACGTAATTGTTACCGTTAACACTATTGGGTTACCTGGTAGTTAAAATACAGTAATACGCGTGGTTGCACAGTAGCACACGATTTTGCACAGTATTTTTGAATTATTGATTCTTACGTAAGAAGGTACTACTCAATAATTGTTACAGTAATTACTGTTCAATATTTTATTTTATTGGTTTAATAATTATTGCGTTGATATTTTATATTATTATTGTTTCAATAATTATCACTGCATAATATTTCCTATTATCGGATCAATAATTCATATTATTTGAATAATATTTTGAGATAACATTATTGACAATGTCTAGAAAGTTATGTCAAGGAGATGTTTGGTCACCTAATTGCGCGCCAGTAAGGAGAAATCCTTATCGGACAGCCCCCTCTTTCCTGAGAACGGCCTGGTTGTCATAATTGTGATTCTGTAATATTATTTGTGAATAATTAATTATTGATTTATATGATAAGAAAATATTTATTTTATGTGGATATAATTGAAGAAATTAATTTTGAGGTGTTTTTGTCAGAATGGAGGTATTAAAATTAAATCACTATTCTTGAGTTATAATTTTTAATTTGACCGTTGGATCGTTGTGATTTTTGGATATGTTATACATATATAAGTTGAGTATATGTCCACAAATTTTGAACCATTTAAAATGAACGCATAATTTGTTATGAATTTTAAGAGGTGACTGATTCAGAAATTAGGTTTATAAATGATTTTAGTAGAAAATTCTAGAATTGAGTGGACCCCACTTGTGGTTGGTGAAGAAATATGCTGAATTTTATTTCAAATGTGGTGGGTGGCAATAATAGCCGGTAAAGCCATCAGGTGGCAGGTCAAGTCTGCTTCGGGGTGCTAATATTTTCCTATAAATAGAGGGCTAAGTTAGAATTGAAAATCACACCAGAAACATAAGCTTTCTCTCTCTATATTATCGAGCGTATTTTGTGAGTATTTAGATAATTTATGAGTTTCTATTTATTAGTGCAAGTTTTCTTTAGCCTTATATCGATATTCCGATCAGAAATACTGTTATTTTCTTCGTAAATGATATTATTTCTTTCAATATCATTATGTCAAAATATTGGTCTGAACTTTTTATCAAATTTGGAACTTTTTGTGTCGGGGTTACTATTCACGTATAGGGCACTTACAACACTATCCACCGAAAAATAAAATTTTTCTTTTGTCCAAGATGTCTATTATGGTTACTATATTTGATTTTATCCATGTTTTGATCTTTATTCTTGAATTATGCTTCAAAATTGGTTATTATAGAGTATTATTAATCTTGGATAAACTGTAATGCGAATCTCTAATATTTGTCCTTTTGTTTCACTAGATTCGTTTTTAAAGATATTTTTCATCATCATCAGTCCTAAATGATGATATTACTGAATATATTTGGCCTGTAGTGCAAAGATGAATGATTACCTAATGAATAATATTTTCTCCATACTCTGTAATATGTAAGTAATATTATTTCGTTTCAGATTCTGAATTCTACACTCATTTTGTTAAGTATTGCTTCTATACTCCTTGAAATTAGTATAATATCCTTGAAATTTGCGCTTCATCGAGTATCTTTTCACGGGAATATTTTTCTGAACATCCTTATTAAATTTTAATCTTTTCATGTCAGGGTACTATTCACTCAGGTACTATTCACCCAAAAAATTGATTCTTTTCTGTCCAAATTATTTTTGATACATTAATATTATTCTTGAATTTTACTCCTCAAAGTAGTTATCATGTTGACAATTTGGACATTTTTAAACTCTGGATAAATTAAAAATATTTAATATTTATCCTTGATTTCATTTTATTGATGCTTATATCATTGTCATCATCCTCATACTTATATTGTGATGAAAGTCATCTTTGGCCCGTAGTGCATAAATGGATTGTTAATTGGTATGATTATGACCAGGAATTATTCGGTATAATCATGACCTGTAATGTTACAAATGACGTGATAAAAGTCCTCATTGGCCCGTAGTGCATTGATGCATGTTTAGTATTATTATGAACTGATCATGAAAGTATATGTTATATGATGCATAAAAACTGTTAGATTTGCCGAGCTGTCGAGATCAATCTTACAAAAATAAGCATTTTCCAAGTTAAGGATTCAAAGCAATATTATCTGCTATATGGACAATATGCATAATGAGACGTGTAAGATAATCCTATTTTCTTTCGTTTGAAACTTAGATGATAATATAATAATGACGTACTAGAATACAAATGTATAAATTTCTGAAATGTTCAATGAATGAGAATATTTATTTTGAGATAAGAACGTATTGTGGTGAATGTTTGTATATAGAATTATACAGGTAGAGCATCAATACAAAAGATGTTAAGCATTGATAATTGAACTCTTATAGTTCACTTACTCGATAATATAGGGAATCATAAAGGTTGTGATTCAGGGAACGCAAGAAAGATATATAAAATAAATGTTTTTGATTATCCGCATTTTTAGCCATTATAACATCTAATTTTGATGCAAGGCTGAACTTAGATAGTATTGAGCGCACAATGTCAAGATTAGTTTTGTCCCTATTATGGATTAAGCTGGTCCCGATTTTGGGGTCATTACAATGGGTGTATGACAAAACCCTAATTCTATCTCTATAGAATATACATACTCTCCTAAATCTTGGAATTGTCAGATATGCATGACTTTAATCTATAATAAGACATTCTTATTTATATATGTAGGCAACCCTCCTAAACCTTTTAGAAATAGGGTTTTAATTTAATTAATTAAAATCCTTTAATTAATTAGGCTTCCTAATCATATTAGGAATATATGAGAGTACTTGTATTAATTAATTCTCAAACTACTTTAGAAATTAAACAAATAATAATAATAATAGCAATAATAATAATAATAATAATAATAATAATAATAATAATAATAATAATAATAATAATAATAATAATAATAAGACTCCTCTTATAAATTTATATTTAATATTTCCAAAATATTAAATAATAAATATTAAGCTATTTAATTTATTCTATCACCATAGATTAAATTAAATACACTCAACTTATTATTACGATTATGTCATTTATTTCTTAAATAAATATTCTTCCTTTTATGGTGTGACCCTTTAGGTTCTCCATATTAAGCCGATTGTAAATAAATCAATTATAACAATTCTAATCTTATTTAAATAAATAAATTAAACTATTAATTTATTTAAATATATAACAATGTATTCTACAATAAGAATAAGCTTCCTTAGCGATTAACGACTTTTAAGATAATATAGATTTAAAAAGTAATCATAAAAGAACTTTTGAGTAAATAGTTACCGTATAATTCAATCATTCCACCATACAATGTCTCAATTAAATATAAGACATGTAAATAATGTCAAGTCTTATTTTATTTAATTATATGTATTTCGATTCACAAATGTACAACTCCTAATAATGTAAATTAGAAATTCCTTTCTAATTTCATTCCACAATGGCCAATGATTCCTAGATTTTCATTTATCGAATCACATAGGACATTCTTTTCTTTTACTAGAAGTGGTAGATTTTTTATTGATCATTCATTATCTCTATGTATAACTTATTACACCCAAGCATACCATTTGATATACATTAAGGGTCTTAAGGGACATGTCAAAGTATAACTTATTATACACAAGATACTCTGATGATCTCAAATCTAAGGATCACTTATACTACTATCACTATAGAAATTCCTATTGACAAGCAAATAAAACTTCATTAGGTATTCCTTAGCGCCACGTTCAGTGAACTTATTCTCCAATAAACACCTACATAATTGCTTTAGTATCTTCACAATAATCACGAGATCAATCATCCTCATCCAATGAGCAAACAACGTATGTACCAATCTATCCTGATTCACGAATCCCTTTTTAGTAATTCAACAATTAAGAACATTTAAGATTTTAAGTTATCTAAGAATTTAGATCTCATTAGCATGATCTCATCATGATTCTAAAAGTATTGATTAAAACTATGAGTTTATCATATATTATTAAAACATCACCATGTAGATAATGTAAAAACCTTTAATTAAATACTCCATCCGTCCCAATATAAAAGTCCTAGTGGGCTTTTCACGCATATTAAGAAGAAGAATGAAATGAAAAAATTACCCATAATAATGTCATTAATTATTTTCAATGTAAGTGAGAGAGTGACTTTCTAGCTATTCAATTCAAAATAATCTCTATCTCCATACTTATTAAATATGGAGAGAGAATTAGAATAAGAAAAATATGAGATATTTAATGCTATGGGCATAATATGAAAAAAATATGTAAAAGTTTGGTTATTAAAGGAAAGTGAAAATTTAACATGGGACTACCCAAAATAGTAATAAGGACTTTTATCATGGGACGGATGGAGTAATTCTTTTTATTAATAAATGAATAAGATTATTTACAAAGTATATGCTTTATCATCAAACATATTTGGCTTGTATGTATACTACTTTCACATTATTTATCCCAAGTGGCATGTAATAATCATTAAATGCGTAGGATGTAAATTCACCAGCATTGTCAAGACGAATTGTTGAGAATAAAATATGTTACATTTTTATCCTTTAATACTTAATCTTTTATATTTATTTTGTACCTAAATACACTCATTATTCTTATATTTTTATTTAAGGTGCAATTAAAGGATTCTGTTACTTTGAAAGTGCGTTGGAGACAAATTGAGCATTATTTGAACTTAAAGTAAAAGGAGGGGAAAAATTGTAATTATGCGAGCACATGATTTTAATAAATTCAATATCTTGGTGATAAAGCAATATTAAATGCTCCTATTCATGAAAGGAAATTAATAAGGAGAATCCTACATGGAGAAGAAAGGAGGTGGAATAATCTTGATGTGCAAGTTAAATTCAATGAAGGAAAGGAAAGTCTATCTAGAAGATCTCTTTGAAGGAAGTTGATTGCCACTAGAAAGTTGAAACCTACATGTAAAAGAATTAATGTCATATGCCTATAAATAGAGGATTACCAAGAGATATAGGAAGACTTGGATACCAACTTCTCTCGATTATTCTTTAGTGTTTTTCATAGCCATGTGTGGCTAAACTTCTATTCCTGGTTTAAGGAGACGGAAGCCTCAGATTATTACAGTGTGAGATCTAATTGGTTTTAATTTTCAATTAATATTTTGAGTATTGATTATTCTTTTATACTTAAATTCTATTATTGATATGTTTAGTTGCTAGGATGTATACTAGTATATTATTCTTTGAAATCTACTTCTAAATTAAATATCAAATCCGTAATTGTTTGGTCATTTTAATTTGTGAAGCAACTAAGGTTAATAATTGACTGCAGATCATGAGATTATTATATCTTAGGAAGAATACTCAACTAAATTAAATACAACTACTTGTGCTTGTATTGTTTAGCTTCATCGATTTTTCTAATTCTTAAAGCTGCTACTAGATTAAACTTTCAGAACTTGTCTAAAGTTTTTTAGTAGTTAGGGTTATTTAGATCACTTGTTTCTATCTAACTAAAATTAAGGAAAGACACGGAAGTAATTCCAATGGTGAATATTTAAAATACTAGTTGTTTATGCTTGTGTCAATGATCTATGTAAATTTTTGAAGGTGAAAGTTGACTTAATCTAAGGCTCATTTTCCTGATTTTTTTCGTTAGATATTTTGCGTTATTTAATTATTAATTTACTTTAACAAACAACACTCAAAACTCCCCAATTTAATTCACAAAACATAAAACTATACTAATCATTCTCTATGGGATCGACTCTTGCTTGCACTACTACATAAATATTTTTTGCAGTAAGAATTTATTTTTGGTTATCTGCAACATCACAACAAGAATATTCTTGATTGTATGATCTGAAAATTGTGTTCGTAATCTAATAATTTGAGCAAGTAATCTCGCAAAGGCCAGGTTGTGAGTTGATAATAAACACACATTTGACCATTTTGTAGATGCATCTATTACAACCATAAAATATCTCAATGGTCCACATGGTGAGTGAATAAGGCCCATAAATATCTCCTTGAACGCGTTCTATAAATCTTAGGGATTCAATCCCAATTTTAGTTGGTGATGGTCTAATGACCAATTTGCCTTGAGAACAAGCAGCACACGAGAATTCTTTAAATTAAAAAATCTTCTAGTTCTTTAATGGATGACCATGTGAATTCTCAATAATTCTTTGTATCATTATTGATCCAAGATGACCCAACCAGTCATGCCAAATAATAAAATTATTTGGTTCACTGAACTTCTAGTTCATTATTGCATTGACTTCAATTGTACTAATACTTGTGTAGTACAAACATGAAGATAAAACCTGTAATTTTTTCAAGATTTATTTTCCAGTAGAGACATTTAACACGATGTAAAGATATTATATACCATTGTTTAAAACATACCAGATTTCTCCTTGATTTAGTAGAGAACAAAATATTATTAATAATAAATTTTGTTTCATTAGGAAGCATTATATTGGCTCTTCCAGAGCCTTTAATCAAGTCTAATAAACCTGATATTGTATTTACTTTTACTTTCATTATTCTTAGATTTGAAAAATATTTCTTTTGCCTGAGAATGGTATGCGTCGTCGCACTATCTGCTAAGCATATATCTCCACCACTAATATTGGGCTCATTTATAGAATGACGCAAATCTATATTTTCTTCATGAAAAACAAAATATAATTTAATAATTTCATAATAAGACATAGTATTTATTATGTATATTTTTTGATAATGACACAATAATTTACATTAAATAACCTAACATGAAAGGAAGAAAATAAAATACATCGGAACATACTAGCATAAAAGAAACATATTTAAGGATTAATAAAATTTTGAACTGATAATTATCATGACAAGAAATGTCATCTTTCTCATCATTTTGCTCAAAAAAATCTGCAACGTCAAGGTGCGTCATATCCAAAGGGTCAAAATAAATATCATTACTATCTTGGTGAGAAAAATTTAATTCTATATTCTTTTCCCTTCCTTTCAATGAGGACTGATATAAATTAACAAGATGTTTGGTCGTACGATAGGTACAAGACTAATCATTCTACATCGATAATATATATTTTTTTCTTTCTTGGTATCTCCACTATGTATATTCTTTTCCCTTTCTTGTTTCTCCTTATTCTGTGAAGGTTTGTTAGAATTTGACTAATTACGACCATCATAATTGCGGTAATTAAATCGTCCTCGCTCATGGCTGTTAGGTTTGTATATAGCGCGATAATGCAATAAAATTTCATAAAAGGTGCGAAAGCGCGATAAAAATAGATTTTAAAATTTTTTATACAAATCATCATCATGACCATACTTTGTGCATAATTATCAATCAATAGAAAGGAGAAGGAGATCAGATTCATACCCTTGTAGAGACTTGTTTCCTTAAGTACGAGTTCACCTCTAATTCATTTTCATGTTTAACTTAAATCCACCGGATTTGATTCATTCCTTTGATCAACGTTAGTCACCCAAGTGTTTGGCCTCTAGAGGTGATCTACCAAAGAAGAACAAGTATTCAAGAAAATGAGTGTTTGGCAAAATCCTAATTCTATCTCTATAGAATATGTCAGTACTCTCCCAACTATTGGAATTATCATTAACTCTAAATTAAAATAAGACTCTTTTTATTTATAGATGTAGGCAACCCTCCTAAATAATTTAGGAATAGGGTTTTATTTTAATTAATTAAACTCCTTTAATTAATTAGGCTTCCTAATCCAATTAGGAATAATTAATTAAACTATTTTACTTAATTAGCCTCCTAATCTCATTAGGAATATATGAGAGTACTTTTATTAATTAATTCTCAAACTCCTTTAGGAATTAAATAATAATAATAATAATACTCCTCTTATTAATTTATATTTAATATTTCCAAAATATTAAATAATAAATATTAAGCTATTTAATTTATTCTTTTACCATAGATTAAATTAAATACACTTAAATTATCATTACGATTATGCAATTTAATTCTTAGATAAATATTTTTCTTTTATGGTGTGACCCTTTAGGTTCTCCATATTAAAATGGTTGTGAATAATCAATTAGAACAATTCTAATCTTATTTACATGAATAAATTAATATTAATTTATTTAAATATATAACATTTATTCTACAATAAGGATAAGTCTCATTAACAATCAACGACTTTCAAGATAATATAGATTTCAACATTAATCATAAAAGAACCTTTAAGTAAATAATTATCGTATAATTCAATCATTCCACCATACAATGTCTCAATTAAATATAAGACATAGAATTAATGTCAAGTCATATTTTATTTAATTATATGTATTTCTATTCTTAAATGCACAACTCCAAATAATACAAATTAGAAACTCCTTTCTAATTTCATTTTACCATGACCAATAACTACTGGATTGTTATTTATCGAATTACATAGGACATTCTCTTCTTTTACTAGAAGCGATAGATTCTTTGTTGATCATACATGTAAAGTCCCCGAATCCGGATACTTGAAACCCGAACTCGGTACTTCACGATACCATTTCTATGAGTTGAAATATTACTAATAATAATATCACTAAAATAAATTATAAACTTATCTTACCTTTATCAAAGTTTAATCCCAAGTACGCAACCTTTACTATATGACACCGTAAACCTAATTTGTTTGCTTTCCTTTTTACTTGTTCTTGACCGATCCTTCTGATTGTTCACACTTATCTGAAAACATTTAAATTAAGCAAAGATGAGCATTTGAGTGCCCAGCAAGTATTATATATATATAAGCTGAAAAAGTTTAAATGTTTTCTTTATAATATCCATCTACAACAAGTCAATAGTTTTGAAGTATTCTGAACCAATATTAATAACATAACAACCCTCTTTCAAAATTTTGAAACTACGTACTGGCTATAAATAGAGTTTAAGTGACATTCTATGAACATTATTTTTATTTTCGAAAAGGTTTAGCAGAACTTCATCTGCAAACCGTCATAACTTACGGACACGGGGTTGATCAGCCCGTTGTGCCCTGTATTGATCAATACTACATTACAAGAACGATGTTATCATTTACTTGGTCCGCCTTGGGCGCATAAAAGTTTTCCCGTGAACGGGATGTTCATATTTGTCAGGGTTCCAGACAAAAGATTTTATTTTATCCAACAATAATCTATAAATCAACATATATGTATAACAAAGGTGTATCAACATGTGATTAAATACAATGATTATCCAAGTGGGGACACTTGTATAATCATTTCTAAAAATTAACGAACAGAATATATATCCGAATTATCATATACTAACATGTTAATAATCAAAGGGTGTATATAATATAGGTTTAACCATCTGTACATTAATAATAATAATTCTGAACTCCTCACTTCTGTCCATTGCATAAAGAAAATGCAAAGTTAGGATACTTGCCTGATGCGCTGCTTACAATTCTCAACTTAATTCTATCTTTCTATCACGACCTATCATTAATCAAATCAATCGTTCGATTAGAACAATATACCATAACACATAATACTGCATTTCGCAGTAAGCACATAACGTAATCATCTTATCATATATGTTCAACAATCATGGCATCACAAACTAACATCAACACATTCCTAATCATATTGTCACATAACCTTAATAACCATTGAATCGCAATTAAACAGTTAACTAATCACATTATCTAAGTCCAGATCAATTTCTAAAATATGTTGGCGTATCGACAACCATATCAGATAATTATCGAGTCTGAGACTCTATTCTGTATCTCACTATCCAATTAGATAACTTAAACAACAATCGTAGTATTTTTCATGACCTTATAATAATTTTAAAACAATTATTACCACTTATCATAATTTTTGAAATATCAGAATCATTATTAAATGATTTAAATACGAAAAAATTCTATTATCATTAATATCAAACTATTAATAAAACCATTGCCAAAATATTAAATTTATTTATAATAACTCAAAATATTTTTAAAACATTTACATTATCCTTAAATGATTTTTAAAATATTTAAAATCATCATTAAATAATCACCATTAATATTTCAATATTAATGAATTATTATCTAAATATTAAAAGTCATTAATTATAACTTAAAATATTTTTAAATCATTAATATCCTTTTTAAATGATTTTTAAATAAATAAAACCATTTTTTAAACTATTTATTTAATATACTATAAATTTAATATCGTTAATATTAACCTAATATCATTAATATTAATTTATTAATGAAAATATCCTCTAAATATTAAAAGTTATAGTTTATAACTTAAAATATCTTTAAACACTTTATTTTCATTTAAAA
The DNA here is from genome assembly GCA_020205505.1 of Panax japonicus. Taxonomy (NCBI): domain Eukaryota; kingdom Viridiplantae; phylum Streptophyta; class Magnoliopsida; order Apiales; family Araliaceae; genus Panax; species Panax japonicus. Next base: position 54,204,243 of record CM035105.1, on the reverse strand, counting down.
TGATTATTATAATATTAAAATCATTTTTAAACTAATTTATTTAATATAATTATTAAATAACTTTAATATCATTAATAATCATTAATTAATGAAATTAACCATTAAATATTAAAAGTTATATTTTATAACTTAAAATATTCTTAAATACCTTATTATTATTTAAAATGATTTTTAATATAATAAAATCATTTTTAATTCATTTATTTAATAAATACTTAACTATCATTAATATTAATTTATTAATGAAAATTATCACAAAATATTAAAATTATCAAAAATAACTCAAAATTATTTTCTAACACAATAATATATTTTTTCATGATTTTTCATGAATTAAAACCATTTTTAAATAATTTATCTAATATTTTAATTAAATAAATAAATATCATTTATATTCCAAAAATATTAAATATTTTCAAAATATACCCAAAATAGTTAAAAACTATTTTTCAGACTTTAAAATAATTTTCCTAATTTATTATGTATTTTTAATAATTAAAAACCATATTTATCAATTTTTTTTTATTAATTTCCAGAAATTATAAATAAAACTGTCGCTAAAGGGCTATAGCGACACTTTCTGTCGCTATAGGTGTTCTTGAGGATTTCCAGAAATGCATGACAGTGTGCTAGGGGGTGGTCTGACCGGTTGTATCTCTTAGTATAATGCGTTTTTGGGCTTGAAATTGATTTCATGTTGTAGTATTCATGTAATACTACAAGTACATAACAAGTTTCGTGGCTGAACAACATCAGATCAGAGATATTTAAGCTCTCCAAAAACCTGACAACGCTGTTCTTCAACATTCTGGGTTTAACAGATTTCGAGGTACCTACTTTGAGTCCTTATAACTTGATGTTCGTATAACGTTTATATGATCTATCAACTCCAGTTTGTAGACAACATGTAGTACTACAATTACAAAGTATCATAACACAAAAACATCAAAACATCAGCAAGATCTGACCTGTCAAAGTTGGACACGAAAATTGTTCTTAATTTTTCTGGGTTCGGTACTTTGACAGATTTGGTCAACGGGTTTTGAATGGCTATAACTTCCGATCTACAATTGATCTGGCCTTGATTCTTTTTGCATCTTAAATATCACATTACAGACTACATGTTACAAGCTTTAAACATCAAAAACACTAAATATACACGGATTTATAAGATCTGACATTTGGCTGCAAAACACAAATTTTTCTATTTCCAGATTTTCTAAAATCTCAAAATCGTGCACTTTGATGTTATGGGTCATGGATTTAACAACCCAGAACATCAATTGACACCATATAACACATCTATAAACAATCAATTACAACATTTAACAACAAATCGAATGATTTCTAGGATTAGGGTTTTTATACCTTTATGATCTAATTCTTGATTCTTTGTTTCTGATTTGGTTTAAGCTTTCGTGGGGCTGATCTTAGGGACTGAAAAGCTTGCTAATTTCGTGGGTTTGGGTGGAGAGAAAAGGTTTGAGCATTTGAACAAAAAAATGAGCTAAGTTATTGCACTTTCTCTCTCTTGATCTCTATTTATATAATTGATGGATGCATGAATGGTTGTTGGTTGTCATTTTAAAGTCAAGAGAGTGGTTGGGTTTGGTCACCAACCCTTATCTTGTAAAGATTTGCAAGCAACCATAAAAAAATGTGACAAAAGGGTTTTTTGGTCATTTTTTACATAATTTAATTAACAATCTTGTAAACTTATCAAACCCTTAGGGTTTGACCCTTAGGGTTTAACCCTAAGGTTTAGCACATAGTATTTTCAAGGTTTAGCAATTAGGGTTTGCACAAAATAAATAAATGTAAATTTTAGTTTTCAAAATTATATAATTAGAGTTTTATAATAATTTAGGTCTTTAATTATAGCACTTTTCTAATTAGGTTTAAGTAACACTAATTAGCATCTCATTTTCCAAACTGGCAATTAGGATTTACCATAAGCAATTTAGGGTTTAGAAGAAAAATAATAAGGGTTTATTCAAAAATAATAATTAGGGTTTTGAATAATTAAAGTTCTCCCTATTTAGGGTTAATACATATATCACCGGTCATAAATCACATTGTCGTGATTACATAACGACTTAACCAATTCTCAAAGTCGTGAATGACTTTCGCATTAAGGTTTCAAATCAATTAAGGTTTCAAGAAATTAATTTAGGGTTCTAGATTTTAGGGTTTTAATTTACTAATTAGATTCACCTTAATTAGTAATTAAAGTCTATCATACTTGATATTAATCATAGTAACACTATTTCTGACTGATCAAACCTCCGGTTTAGGTTTCCGGATTAGGGTTTTCATCCTTAGTTAGGGTTTTCTAATATCTAGAAAATATAAATACAATCTAGGGTTTTATTATTTATAATTAGGGTTTCCTAATTAGCATATCATGAAGTAGCACATAACATATATCACATAACACAGTTATATAATAGCCTTAAACTCACAATTGAGTTTCAAAATTAGGATTTTCCCACAGTAAAACTAGGGTTTTCAAATACTGCACCACAATTACTCAATCATTACTAGCTCACATACATACAGTACATATCTATAGCACTGAAAAATCAAAATATAATTAATATAATAATATTATCATCATTCCTTATTCCAGAACCAGAAATAAGGTTTGTAAAATATTATTAAGGTTTGATCGTAGTATAATAAAACTGTTTCACACATTAACATTGCACACCTATATCCATACATATCTATAACACTGACAAATAATAATATTATATTATTATTCTCATTCCTTGATCAAAACCCATAATTAGGGTTTGGATTTCATATCTGATTTATCTTGCATAAATAACATTCTTAATTAAGTTAAAATATTTAATTTAACATTCTGAACAAATTCATATAATGAAATAATCATTATAATTATTCTAAAATCATTTCATATATTATTTAAATAATATAAGATTATATTTTCATAGAAAATAATTAATAAAAACATTTCTATCTTAAAATTAATTATTATAAGAATATACTTTATAATAATCAATAATTCTAAAATAAATTTACTTGTAAATATTCATGTAATATATTTTTTTTATTTACCACATAAATACATATACACAATATCTTGTACAAATCCTCATCTTTTAAATAAAAAAAATTATACGCAAAATTTCAGTTTTATTTATTTAGAAAATATCGGGTTGTCACAATACATTATCTTTATGTATAACTTATTACACCCAAACATACCATTTGATATACCTTAAGGGGCTTAAGGGACATATCAAAGTATAACTTATCATACACAAGATACTATGATGATCTTAAGTCTAAGGATCACTTGTACTACTATCACTATATGAATTCTTATTAACAGACAAGTAAAACTCCATTAGGTATTACTTAGCAAGCCACGTTAAGTGAACTTATTCTCCAATAAGCACCTACATACTTGTTTTAGTGTCTCCACATAAATGATAATGAGATCAATCATCCTCATCCAATAAGCAAGCAACGTATGTACCAATCTATCCAGATTCACTAATCCCCTTTTTAGTAATCCAACGATTGAGAACAATTTTAGTTTGTGAGTTATCTAAGAATTTAGTTCTCATTAGCATTCTCATCATCATGATTCTAAAAGTATTGCTCAAAAGTATGGGTTTATCACATGTTATAAAACAACACCATGTAGATAAATTAAAAGTCTTTAATTAAACAATTCTTTTATTAATAGATGAATAAGATTGTTAACAAAGTATATGTTTTATCATCAAACATGCATTAATTGACTTGTGTGCATAATACTTTCAATGGCCACGTCCACAACCATGGCCTCTACTACGACCACGACCACGAACACGAACACGAACACGAACACGAACAAGAACATAATTATTATTATATCTCCCAGCATTCACTTTAGGGAATGGAACTAAACCAGTCGATCGTGATTCATGATTTTTCATTAAGAGCTCATTATTTTGTTCAGCCACAAGGAGAAACAAAATCATTTCAAAGTAGTCTTAAAACGTCGTTCTCTATATTGTTGCAGGAGCACATTCGATGCATGAAAAGTAGATAATTTGTTTTCTAACATAATTTTCATATAGTTTCAATTTAGAATTGATATTAAACATTGCAGAATTATGTTCACTTACTGATTTAAAATCCTGCAATCGTAAATGTATCCAATCATAACGAGCTTTTGAGAGAATAACAGTCTTTTGCATCTTTCTTTCAAATTTTTCCAAAGAATAAGGGGATCTTTTTTTGACGCCCCCAAAATAGGTATACACCACTCATTCTGAGTCGCTAAATACATGGTACAGAAAACAACTAAAACTTCATTATTACAATTGTCGTGCAAACACATATACTATGAGTTTAAATACAAATATTGTCTAATAGATAGTATTCAAACTCAAAAAAGTCCCCATTACAATTATTATCATACTATTTTACATAATAGTGAAGACTGATAAAACAACTGTCTGGACCCATCACTCCACACCCCGACTAGTTCCTGCTATATTCTCGCCTTATGAGAAGAAAAATGGAACAAAAAAGAAAAGGGTGAGATCAACTAGCCTAGTAAAGAATATTATGACTAATATAATGCAGAAAAATTATCGTTAGTCTTCAATAATTCAGATAAAATATAATGGACAACAAGTTTTTGTTAGGTTTGTAATATTCATGAACGCAATCAAATTGCAAAAATATGCGGAAACGTGTAAAAATCAGAGTTTAAAATTTTACAAACCATAAACCCGGATCATCCTTTATGCGCAATTATTAATTAAACGAAAAGATAAGAATAAGAATCATACCCTTGAAGATCCAAGCTTCCTCAGGTACAAGTTCACCTCCAATCCTTTTCGCGTTCATCTTGAATCCACCGGGTTTAGTTCCTTCCTTTGATCAACGTTAGCCACCCAAGTGTTTGGCCTCTAGAGGTGATCCACCAAGGAAGAAGAAGAATTCAAGAAGATGGGTGATTGGCTAAACCCTAGTTTTTCTATCTCTATAGAAAAAGGCGTACTCTCCCAACTATTGGAATTACGTATTCTAATAATACATCAACCTCTCTCACCCACCCATAATAAGACTCCTCTTATTTATAGATGTGGGCAACCCATCCTTAACAATTAAGGAATTGGGTTTTATTTTAATTAATTAAACTCTTTTAATTAATTAGGCTCCTAATCTTATTAGGAATAATTAATTAACCTTTTAATTAATTAAGCTCCCTAATCTTATTAGGGATAATTAATTAAACTCTTTTAATTAATTTAACCTCCTAATCTTATTAGGAATAAATGAGAGTACTTATATTAAATTAATTCCTAAACTCTTTTAGAAATTAAAATAATAATAATTGTAATAATATTAATAAGACTCCTCTTATTAATTTATATTTAATATTTCTAAAATATTAAATAATAAATATTAAGCTAGTTAATTTATTCTATCACCATAGATTAAATTAAATATACTTAACATATTATTACGATTATGCCATTAACTTCTTAAATAATTATTCTTCCTTTTATGGTGTGACCCTTTAGGTTCTCCATATTAAACCGGTTGTGAATAAATCAATTAGAACAATTCTAATCTTATTTAAATAAATAAATTAAATTAATAATTTATTTAAATAATTAATATTTATTCTACAATAGGGATAAGCCTCCCTAGCGATCAACGACTTTCCAGATAATATAGATTTTAACATTAATCATAAAAGAACCTTTGAGTAAATAGTTACCGTACAATTCAATCCTTCCACCATACAATGTCCCAATTAAATATAAGACATGGAATTTCTGTCAAGTCTTATTTTATTTAATTATATGTATTTCGACTCTTAAATGCACAACTCCAAATAATGCAAATTAGAAACTCCTTTCTAATTTCATTCTGCCTTGGCCAAGGACTACTGAGTTGTCATTTATCGAATCACATAGGACATTTCTCTTCTTTTACTAGAAGTGGTAGATTCTTTATTGATCATACATTATCTCCATGTACAACTTATTATACCCAAGCATACCCTTTGATATACCCTAAGGGTCTTAAAGAATAAGTCAAAGTATAACTCATCATACACAAGATACTATGATGATCTCAAGTCCAAGGATCACTTGTACTACTATCACTACAGGAATTCCTATTGACATGCAAGTAAAACTCCATTAGGTATTCCTTAGCGAGTCACGTTCAGTGAACTTATTCTCTAATAAGCACCTACATACTTGCTTTAGTGTCTCCACACAAATGATCATGAGATCAATCATCCTCATCCAATGAGCAAGCAACGTATGTACCAATCTATCCGGATTCACTAATCCCCAATTTAGTAATCCAACGATTGGGAACTATTTTAGTTTTAAGCTTTCTAAGAATTTAGATCTCATTATAATGATCATCATCATTATTCTAAAAGCATTGCTTAAAACTATGGGTTTATCACATATTATAAAACAGCATCATGTAGATAATTAAAAGCCTTTAATAAATTAATACTTTTTATTAATAAATGAATAAGATTGTTACAAAGTATATGCTTTATCATCAAACATGATTGGCTTGTGTGCATATTACTTTCAATCTCCCACTTGCACTAAAGCCAATCGTCATGGTATCTCATACTCTTCTTCTCTAAGTGACGATTATCCTGCTGTTGGATAAGCTTTAGTTAATGGATATGTAATGTTGTTCTTGAGAGTCCACTATCTCTATAGTGATTTCTCATCTTTCAATGATTCTTATAATCAAATGAAAGTGCCACAACACATGTTTAGATCTTAGATGAGACTTAGGAACTATTCCTAGTTCTATAATGAACTTATCATCCAAACAATCAACTTGTAGCTTCATTTACAGCTATATACTTTGTCTTTATCACTAAACCAGCAACTCTTTGCTGTTTGGAACCTTTCCAATTCACTGCACCACCGTTCAAGGTAACCCTTTACCTTAAAGTGGATTTTTTTTCGTCTTGGTCTGTCTGAAAAACTTGAGTCTGTTAAGCCCTCTAGTTTTAATTCAGACCCGCTATGAATTATATCACATCCTTAGTGCTGGTTAAGTACTTTAAGATGTTTTTCACTGTCTCACAGTGAACTTCTCCAGAATATGACTGATCAACATCAGGTCGCGTATATTTCATTGCATACATGATTGTCACTCATGCGATCTCTCTTTTTAGAAGTCTATGGGGACTATTAAGAGAGATACACTCCATGGCTCATCAACATGAGACATCTCTTGGAGTTTGCCATGCTAAACAACTTTAACATCAAATGAATATACGTTCATTGGGTTAAGTCGAGCTCTTACCAAATCATTCATGGAGGAATGTTTAGACAACTTTATCTTTACTGATTGTAGCATTGGCATGTCATTCCTTATCCGTAGTATATCAACATATAATACTAGAAATGTCACAGCGCTCCCACTGACCCTTTTGTACACACTAGGTTCATTCTTGTTTTTGATAAAATCAAACTCTTTTGATTATCATATCAAAATGAATGTTCCATTTTTGAGAGTGTCTACAACTCTTACCTCATCGTATGTAACTGGATCATCATCTTCTATGATACGTACCTCATCATCATCATCCATGATGAATCCATACCTCCTAGGTATCTTCGGTACTATTCCAGATTTACGATTCGGTTATGGTACAATAGGTCTATCTATAGGTTCCTCTTATTTGACTTGTAGTGTTTTGTGGTTCTTGAACTTTTCAAGATGTATTATCCTCCCACTAGCCCTTTCAATGATAAACACCTTTATCTTAGAAGGCAGCATGTTTCGCAACAAACACCTTTTGCTAAGTAGGATTATAGAACATATGCCCTAAACTTACTTTAGGATGTCCCACAAATTGACACTTGCCAAATCGTGTCCCAAACTTATCCTTTGAAACTGTTTCATATAAGTTGGACAACCCCTTATCTTAACATACTTAAGATTATGAATCCTCCCTGTCCATAACTTTTATGGAGTCTTGGGGCCGGATTTTGAGGTTACCTTTTCCGTAGATATGCAACCATTTCTAGGACATGATCCTAGAAGGATACTGGAATGTCGGTAAAATCATTATGGACCGCACCATGTCCAACAAGGTACGATTTTTTCATTCAGATACATCAATCAATTATTGCGTATCAGGATGTGTCCATTATGAGAAAACCATTTGAGATGATCTAGAAACTTATTGCACAAGTATTTATTCCTTGATCTAATCAAAGAATCTTAATACTTTGTCAATTTGTTTCATTTCTGAATTCTTTGAACCTTTCAAATAATTCACACTTGTATTTTAACAAATACATACATTCAACTCTTTGAATGATCATCTCCTTTTCTTATATTAGTTTGTTCAATTTGCAAAAAATATATTTTTCACGTAAGTCAAGTATACAAAATCCATTAAGTAATATTTCAGTTCTATACAAAACATTATTATTATAAATAGAACAACAATTGTTCTTAATTATAATACCAAAGATTTCATTGTCCAACAATAAAATAGAAATAATGTTTCTAACAAGAACTGAAATACAATAACAACTTATTGACTTAATAGAATTTTTCGTAGGCATTGCTAATCTATAAGTTTATATGGCTAATGTAGCAACATTTGCTTCATTTCCCACACATAAGATTACTTATCTTTGTTTAGCTTTCTACTTCTTCTTGGTCCCTTCATAAATCTATATTTATGATATCCAAAGTCGGTATCCAATACCCAAGTAGAACCTTGACTTAAAGAAAAATTTATTTTAAATCATGAACAAAATTGTATTTGTAACCGAAACTTCACTAAGCTTCTTTGGTTAGCCTCTGCAAGATGCTTCTTGCAGTTTCCTTCCAGTGTCCAGGCTTATTGTAGTGGAAGCAAACTCCTTTGCTATCCTTATCAGTTTTGTTCTTATTATCCTTTGTTTACGCCTTTCTGTTTACCTTCTTAGAATCGTTCTTCTTTTCAGAAGATCCTTTGGCCCCTACCAGTAAGACATGATTTTTCTTGGTTGGAAAGTGACTCTCAATATTTTTCAACATGTTAAGCCAATCAGCGAGGCTGATCTTTAGCTTGTTCATATGAAAAATTCACAACAATTGTGAAAGGAGTCCGGGAGTGAGTGCAAGATCAAATCTTGGCTCAACTCTCCATCCATGACAAAACCAGTTGTCCTAATTGTTCAATCAAATTGATCATGTTATGGACTTTTATCTGTACTGTAGTGTCATCGGTCATTCTAGATCGGAATAGCTCCTTAGATATCTGATATCTATTAGTCCTACTTTCCTCACCATCAACTACTTGATGTGCAGGAATATAATAGGAGCATCCATAGTTTCATGCTGACGCTGAAGCTCGTTACTCATGGATGCGAGCATGATGCATTGAGCCAACTGTGCATCATCTTGCCACTTTCTAAAAGTAGCAATCTCTTCCTCGGAGGCATTTTCTGCAACCTTTGCAGGGATAGGCGTATTAAGGACATAAGATAGCTTTTCAGCCGTGAGAACTATTCTCAATTACCTTAACCAATCCGTTTAATTCGGTCCGGTTAATTTAGCATCTAATATGCTACGCAGTGATAGTAATTTAGACATTGTAAAATTTTGTAAATGAATTTGTAATTAACAACATTTTAACATACATTCTTTTATTAATTACCAAAATAATTTAGGTCTTGTTTTAAATTGGTATCTCCCACTATTTTCTTCAAACTATATTACCCTCACTTTTATAGTTCGGCAAAACCTAATTAAAGATTTGCTAGTGAGAATAAGGATCTCATTTCAAATGTATATAGCCTTGTGTGTGCACAACAAACTATATATAAATAAATAGGTAGACAACTCTTGTCAATTACATCAACTATGTAACTCCTTGTATTTTGCCTCTTAAATCATAATGGTCAAGTGTGTGCACATCCGAACTAAAATAATTTAAGTTAAGTCAAACCCAGCATTTTCATATAAGTGAAGAGAAAACTACAGCCCTTGTGTGTGCACAACAAAGCAGTAATGTTCAATTCCTTATAAACATCATATGTAATAAAAACAACATCTTAAATATTTAATACTCGCCTTGTGTGTGCACAACAAACTCATATTAAATATTCAATACTCTATTGTTTCTATCATGCTAGAAGGCGACGTTCGATATTCCAAATATCTTTGAACGTTACAACTTAATATAAAATATTTGAGGGGTTTGTTATTAATTTGTCTCATCTTGTTTAGCGCGCATGCACATATATATATAAAATACGCGTCATATTAATGAACATGCGAAGCATGTTTGCATAATATATAATATATATAGTATAAGCATGCACATATAGAATACTATATTCTACCTGGAATGATTATGGACTTTTATTCTAGTTTGGTTCACTAGAGCCACCAAGTGAACCAAAAAGTCAAAGCCTAGGGGTGCAAGAATTAATATTTAAATATAACTATTACATTTAAATCCGGGCTCCATTACAAACGGGTCTTCAAGCGCTACTTGCTCCTTGATCTCCAATTCTTCAAAATTAATTCTAACTATTTCTATTACAAAACTATTTAAAATAAATAGAAACCTTGATCAGCAGTCAAGGGGAAGTACATAGGAGGGAGTTAGAATTTACATTAAGAAAAATTAGAGAAGACGAGGTACACAGACCCCATTTAATAAAACACATACATTCATGCATCCAACTAAAATAAAATCCAATCACATTGGTCAATAGTCCATAATCAATCCCATTTATTATCATACACATCACCATATGCATCAATAAATAATATTCATCTTATGAATAATAAACATTTAATATATATATTGATATCATTTAATGGGCAAATTTAGTTAGTATAAAATCTAATTTTGAATTAAAATAAACTCTTTTAATTTAATCCAAATTTAAATCAAAATAAAACTATTTTATTTTAATTTATCCAATTTTGAATAAAATAAACTATTTTATTTTAATCAAAATCCTTAATCAAAATAAACTCCTTTATTTTAATTAATTATGGAATCCAATTCCAAGTCAAAATAAACTCCTTTATTTTGGGTAATATGAAATCTTATTTCATATCTTAAATAAACTCTTTTATTTAGAAAAACAGGATTCTCTTTCCTATTCACAAATAAACTCCTTTATTTTGAATAATATGAAATCTTATTTCATATCTAAATAAACTCCTTTATTTAAGGAAATTAGGATTCTCTTTCCTATTCACAAATAAACTCTTTTATTTTGAATAATATGAAATCTTATTTCATATTTAAATAAACTCCTTTATTTAAGGAAACATAAAATCCAATTTCAACTCCAATTAGTTAGCATGAAATTCTAATTTTAAAATTAAAATAAATCTTTTATTTTAAAATTAAAATAAACCTTTTATTTTAAGATTAAAATAAACTTTTATTTTAATAATAAAATAATAAAAATATTATATATATACCGTTATATTTATATATATATAATATAACTATTATATAATATATATATATATATATATATATATATATATATAACCGAATATATATATAACAAGACTCCTTGATTTCCGTGCGGTTTTTAACAAGAATTGGTCACGGTTTTATAAAAAATTTTGATCCCTGCATATCCTAGGCCACGTTAACATGAGAAGCTACTGCTAATGTATATATACAATTAAACAACATGCCAATAGCCACGGATAAGCCAAAAAAAAAAAAAGAGGATCGGGATTACCGATTTTAAAAAAAAACAATTTTTTTTTTAATTAAATTTCATACAATAAAATTATGCCCAATTAAATTGTTCTAAACACATATCAATATACATATCAAATTAAAACAATTAATAATTCGCATAAAGGTTTGGCTCTGATGCCACTGTTAGGTTTGTAATATTCATGAACGCAATCAAATTGCAAAAATATGCGGAAACGTGTAAAAATCAGAGTTTAAAATTTTACAAACCATAAACCCGGATCATCCTTTATGCGCAATTATTAATTAAACGAAAAGATAAGAATAAGAATCATACCCTTGAAGATCCAAGCTTCCTCAGGTACAAGTTCACCTCCAATCCTTTTCGCGTTCATCTTGAATCCACCGGGTTTAGTTCCTTCCTTTGATCAACGTTAGCCACCCAAGTGTTTGGCCTCTAGAGGTGATCCACCAAGGAAGAAGAAGAATTCAAGAAGATGGGTGATTGGCTAAACCCTAGTTTTTCTATCTCTATAGAAAAAGACGTACTCTCCCAACTATTGAAATTACGTATTCTAATAATACATCAACCTCTCTCACCCACCCATAATAAGACTCCTCTTATTTATAGATGTGGGCAACACATCCTTAACAATTAAGGAATTGGGTTTTATTTTAATTAATTAAACTCTTTTAATTAATTAGGCTCCTAATCTTATTAGGAATAATTAATTAACCTTTTAATTAATTAAGCTCCCTAATCTTATTAGGGATAATTAATTAAACTCTTTTAATTAATTTAACCTCCTAATCTTATTAGGAATAAATGAGAGTACTTATATTAAATTAATTCCTAAACTCTTTTAGAAATTAAAATAATAATAATTGTAATAATATTAATAAGACTCCTCTTATTAATTTATATTTAATATTTCTAAAATATTAAATAATAAATATTAAGCTAGTTAATTTATTCTATCACCATAGATTAAATTAAATATACTTAACATATTATTACGATTATGCCATTAACTTCTTAAATAATTATTCTTCCTTTTATGGTGTGACCCTTTAGGTTCTCCATATTAAACCGGTTGTGAATAAATCAATTAGAACAATTCTAATCTTATTTAAATAAATAAATTAAATTAATAATTTATTTAAATAATTAATATTTATTCTACAATAGGGATAAGCCTCCCTAGCGATCAACGACTTTCCAGATAATATAGATTTCAACATTAATCATAAAAGAACCTTTGAGTAAATAGTTACCGTACAATTCAATCCTTCCACCATACAATGTCCCAATTAAATATAAGACATGGAATTTCTGTCAAGTCTTATTTTATTTAATTATATGTATTTCGACTCTTAAATGCACAACTCCAAATAATGCAAATTAGAAACTCCTTTCTAATTTCATTCTGCCTTGGCCAAGGACTACTGAGTTGTCATTTATCGAATCACATAGGACATTTCTCTTCTTTTACTAGAAGTGGTAGATTCTTTATTGATCATACATTATCTCCATGTACAACTTATTATACCCAAGCATACCCTTTGATATACCCTAAGGGTCTTAAAGAATAAGTCAAAGTATAACTCATCATACACAAGATACTATGATGATCTCAAGTCCAAGGATCACTTGTACTACTATCACTACAGGAATTCCTATTGACATGCAAGTAAAACTCCATTAGGTATTCCTTAGCGAGTCACGTTCAGTGAACTTATTCTCTAATAAGCACCTACATACTTGCTTTAGTGTCTCCACACAAATGATCATGAGATCAATCATCCTCATCCAATGAGCAAGCAACGTATGTACCAATCTATCCAGATTCACTAATCCCCAATTTAGTAATCCAACGATTGGGAACTATTTTAGTTTTAAGCTTTCTAAGAATTTAGATCTCATTATAATGATCATCATCATTATTCTAAAAGCATTGCTTAAAACTATGGGTTTATCACATATTATAAAACAGCATCATGTAGATAATTAAAAGCCTTTAATAAATTAATACTTTTTATTAATAAATGAATAAGATTGTTACAAAGTATATGCTTTATCATCAAACATGATTGGCTTGTGTGCATATTACTTTCAGTTTTAGATCAATATTCGCAGCGGAAATAATAATTCATTATAAGAGTTAAGTATAGACTGAAATCTATTATCGTCTATGAATTTAAAAGTTCATCATCAATATTTTATCCATGTAACACCAATCAATATACATCTTGAATCAAATATTCATCTTTGAACTACGATCAAAGATATTCATTTGTATCACCAATTGGTCATGTTCATCTCAACACCTGCCCATCTTTGCACTACGGGCCAAACATATTCATCAGGTAACCATTCATCTTTGCACTACAGGCCAAAGATATTCAGTTATATCATTATTTAAGACTGAAGATGATGAAAACTATCTTAAAGAAAACGAATTCAGTGAGATAAAAGGATAAAGATTAGGGATTCGTACTTCAGTTTATCCACGTTCAAAAATACTCCATAATAATCAATTGTGGAGCAAAATTCAATTATGAAGATCAAAACATGGATCAATCAATGATAGTAACCATAATAGACAACTTGGACAAAGAAGAGAAAATTTTATTTTTTTGTGAATAATGTTGTATTTATGAATAGTATCGTATACGTGAATAGTACTGTATACGTGAATAGTAACTCTGACACGACAAGGTAGAAATTTCATAAGAAAAATCATACTTTGTGAGTAGTACTCGTGAATAGTACCGAATTCGTGAATAGTGTTGTATACGTGAATAATGTCATATACGTGAATAGTAACCTCTACATAAAAAGGTAAATTTTCTTAATAAAATTCATACCAATATTTTAACATAATGATATTGAAAGAAAAATATCATTTACGAAGAAAATAACATCCTTTACCTAAAATGAACAGTACTTCTGACTGAAATATCGGATATAATACTGAAGGAAACTTGTACTGGATGGCAACTTTCAAAGTATCTAAATACCCACAAAAATACACTCAATATTATATAGAGAGAAAACTTTTGATTCTGGTGTGATTTCAATATTTACCAAACACCCTATTTATAGGAAAATACCAGAATGCTAATGTAAGACCCCAAATTTTATGAAATGAAAGTATTCAATTTTCTTATAATTATTATTTTATTTAGTAAATGGTTAAATTGATAAAAGGTTAAAGTTAAGGGTGATATATAAAATTTTTCAAAGTAAGCAAGTTGATATAAAATATTCGTTGTGTCGGGAAATATATTCGATTGGTAGGGGAATATTCGTTTTAACAAGAAAATTTGTACAACGACACAATCATTGGTGGACCCCACAACAGAATAACTGTCAGACTTAGAAAATGAAAGAATTATCTTTTTATAAAAATAACGGCGAAAGTTTTACCGTTAAACTGTTGAAATACCCGGTGGTAAAAGAACAGTAATACGCGTGGTTGCATAGTTGCACATGATATTGATTATTGATGTTTACGTGAGAAGTAACTCAGTTATACGCAATTATTGCTACAATAATTGCTACATAGTATCTCACGTTATTTGATTCAATTATTGTAACAATATTATCTGCATAATATTTTATATTATTTAATCAATAATTGAGACGACAAAGTTATTCATATTATTATTTACAATATTAATGATGTCTAGAAAGTTTTGTCGATGAGAGGTTTGGTCACCTAATTCCGCGCCAATAGGGAGAAATCCTTATAAAAAAATCCTCTCTTTTCTGGGAATGATCTAGTTGTTAAATATTATGAGTTATAAGATTAATGATCAATAATTATTAATAGATTAAAAATGGGTTTATTAAAGATATGTGATTTGTGATAAATATTTATTCAATTTTTGATATAAATAGAGAGGTTTGTTATGAGGTATTTGTTATAAGTTTGACTTATTATTCCATGAGGAGATGTGCTAATTTTTCAGATCGTTGGTTGAAGATATACTAGTAAATCAATATAGACCGCTGGTGGAAAGTTATAATAGTAAATCAATATAAATCGTTGGTTTAAAGTTTTAATAGTAAATCATTATGGACCGTTGCTTTAAGTTTTAATAATAAATCAATATGGATCGTCCGTTTAAAAGTGAATTAATCTAGGCCGTTCATGAATTAGTTACTATTCAATCCTTTTTCCTATAAATAAAAGCTCATTTCTTCAATATTTCTTACGAATTCACTAAAAATCTAGAGAGAAAACTATAGAGAGCAATAAGAAGAGTATTCTGCTACTACCCTACTTCAATATTCACTCTTCTATTAAGGTAAGGGGTGTTATTTATGTGACGCCCCCAAAATAGGTATACAACAACCATTCTGATTCGCTAAATATATGGTACAGAAACAACTACAACTTTATTAATACAACTGTCGTGCAAAATACGACAACACTTAAACTATGAGTTTAAATACAAATATTGTCATCTAGACAATATCCACACTCAAATAAGTCCTCATTACAATTATTGATACACTATTTTACAAAATAGTGAAGACTACTAAAACAACTTTTAGAACCATCATTCCACACCCCGATTAGTACTCGCTACATTCTCGTCTTCTGAGAAGAAAAATAGAACAAAAAGGAAAAGGGTGAGCTCAACTAGCCCAGTAAAGAACATTATGACTAAGATAATATAGAACAAATTATCGTTAGTCCTCAACAGGGAAAAATCTAGTAGAATACAATAGACAACAAGTTTTAAATCAATATTCGCAGCGGAAATAATAATTCATTAGAAGAGTTAAATAGTGAATAAAATCTACTATCTTCTATATATGAATTTAAAAATTCATAGTCAATATTTTATCCATGTAACATCAATCAACATATATCTGGAATTAAATATTAATCTTTGCACTGCAGGCCAAAGATACTCATCAGTTGGTCATATTCATCTAAACACATGTTCATCTTTGTACTACGAGCCAAAGATATTCATCAGAAATCATTCATCTTTACACTACAGGCCAAAGATATTCAGTAATATCTTCATTTAGGACTGAGGATGATGAAAAATATTTTAAAGAAAACGAATCCAGTGAAACAAAAGAACAAATATTAGGGATTTGTATTACAGTTTTATCCAAGTTCAATAATACTCCATAATAAAAAAAATTGAAGCAGAATTCAAAAATAGAGATCAAAACATGGATACAATCAAAGATAGTAACCATAATAGACATCTTGGACAAAAAGAAGAAAATTTCATTTTTCGGTGAATAGTGTCGTATTTGTGAATAGTGTCGTATACGTGAATAATGTCGTATACGTGGATAGTAACCCCGACACAAAAAGTTCCAAATTTTATAAAAAGTTTAAACCAGTATTTCGGCATAATGATATTGAAGAAAATAATATCATTTAAGACGAAAATAACATCCCTTACCTCGCAAAGACAATACTTCTGACTGAATATCGGATAAAATGATGAAAGAAACTTACACCGTATAGCCACACTCAAAGTATCAAAATACTCACAAAAATACGCTCGATATTATAGAGAGAGAAAACTTTAGATTCTGATGTGATTTTTAATTCTAACCTATGCACCCTATTTATAGGAAATTTCTTAGAACACCAAAGTAGAAAATTTAATAGAATAATAATTTATTTTTCTCAAATTTCCTACGCACACCAATATAGTCTAGACATCAGCCACACCTCAATAACAACCACAAAAATATTTTTCTCAATTAATTTATTTAAAACTCCAAATAATAATAATTAATTAATCCGGAACTTCAATAATTCATAATAAATAGCCCTTTTGTCAGAAAAATTTGAACCTTATGCCTTTCTAAAGGAAATTCCATTATCTACAACTTTGCAGAAGAAAGTTTTTCCAAATTCCAAACAAAAATTGACCGAAATCCAAAAACGGACGATTTTACAGGCTATAATCAAATTTTAGTCAAGAAATGGGCCCACAGACATGTTTAACATATTTTAAATAACTTTTGCAACAAAAATACCCTTCCTCCTCATATACTCAGATATCCCACATTCATTGTAAAAATATCAGAACTATTATATTATTAAAATAATATATTTAAATGAATTATTTATCAGAAAAAGATAAAATAATAATTTTCAACAATTGTCACATTAAAAATTTTCTCCATCTATATCCACATAAAATGAATATTTTCCTTATCATATAAATCAATAATTAATTATTCACAAATAATATTACAGAATCACAATACTGACAACCAGGCCGTTCCCAGGAAAGAGGAGGCTTTTCAATAAGAATTTCTCCTTACTAGTGCTCAATTAGGTGACCAAACCTCTCCTTAGACAGAACTTTCTAGACATTACCAATAATTTTATCTAATAATATTATTCAGATAATATGAATTATTGCTTCGATAATGGAAAATACTGTGTAGTGACAATTATTGAAACAACAGTAATATAAAATATTAACGTAGCAATTATTGAATCAATAAAATAAAATATTGAACAGTAATTACTGTAATAATTATTGAGTAGTGTCTTCTTACGTAAGAATCAATAATTGGTGCAATACCGTGTGCTATTGTGGAATAACGCGTATTACTGTGTTTTAACCACTAGGTATTCCAACAGTATTAACGGTAACAACTACACCGTTATTTATAAAAAACTTATACTTGTCATTTTCTTCATTCAATCGCTTTCCGTTATGGGGCCCAAAAAAGGCTGCGCTGTCGTACGAATATTCATCGACGGGAAGAATATTCCACGACCAAATGAATATTCCTCGACAATAATGAATATTTTATAACCACTTGCTTATTTGAAATATTTGTGCATTTTATCCATAACTAACCACATTAATCAATTCAACCCTTACTATTTCAAAATAATAAATAGAGAAATTTAATTTCATTTATAATAAGTTGGGGTCTTACAACCTCCCCTCCTTATGAAATTTCATCCTCAAAATTGACGTACGTACCTGGTGTTTCGAAAAGGTGAAGATACATCACTTTTATTTCTGTTTTCAACTCCCAGGTCATTTCTTCTATAGCATGGTTCCTCCACAAAACTTTGACGTGTGGTATGACCTTTGTGTGTAGGACATGCTCTTTCCTATCCAAGATCTTGGTAGGTACCTCTTCGTACGTTAAGTCTTCAGCTATCTCGTCCGGTTCTAATTTAATAACGTGGTTTGGGTCTTTCACATATTTACGTAGCACATATATATGAAAAATATTATGAACACGAGACATACTTGGAGGTAATGAGAGTCTATAGGCCACATTTCTTACTCGGTTAAGAATCTGTAATAGACCAATAAATCGTGGATTGAGCTTTCCTCTCTTCCCGAATCTTGTAACTCCCTTCCATGGAGCAATACGCAACAATACATGATCCCCAATGTCAAATTCCACGTCCTTTCGATGAAGATCCGCATAACTCTTTTGTCGATCATATGCCGTTTGTATACGTTGTCAAATCATTTGGATCTTCTCTGTAGTTGTAAGACCCCAACTTTTTGAATAAATATTAAATTTTCTCGAAATATATTTTTGAATATTATGGTGTGGATTTGATATAATGTTATAGTTGTGGGTAATATTTACAAATTTTTCAAAGTATGCAAGTTGTTATATAATATTCGATTGGTCAGGGAATATTCGTTTTAATAGGGAATATTCGTACAACGGCACAATCATTGGTGGACCCCCACAACGGAATTATTGTCGGATTGAGAAAACGACAAAAATACTTTATGAAAATAACGGCGGAAGTTTTACCGTTAACTGTTGAAACACCCGGTGTTAAAAGTACAATAATATGTGTGGTTGCATAGTAGCACATAGTATTGATTATTGATGCTTACATGAGAAGTCACTCAGTTATACTCAATTATTTCTATAGTAATTGCTGCATCATATCTCTCATATTATTGATTCAATTATTGTCACATTATCATTTTCATAATATTTTATATTATTAATTCAATAATTGAGACGACAAAGTTATTCATATTATTATTTACAATATTGACAATGTCTAGAAGTTCTGTCAAGGAGAGGTTTGGTCACCTAATTGCGCGCCAATAAGGAGAAATCCTTATCGGAAAGCCCCCTCTTTCCTAGGAATGATCTGGTTGTTAAATATTGTGAGTTTTAAATGATGAATAAGTTGTGTTGATTAAAAATGAATTTTGATAGTTCCATTGTGTTGGGATTATTAGTGTTAGTGAAAATCGAGATATATTCCGACGATAATTGATGTCTAGGGGTTATATTGATAAATCGGGTAATTTATTGGATAAATGAGCAATTAATTGCTACTAATTTACATGTTTATATAACTATTTGTTCACATGTGTGTACTATTGAATCACATTATTTACTATTAGGAGAGTTGGTGCAAGATTGATAATACTTGCATGACTAAGTTAAAAATGGAGGTATATATGGAGGTACTATACTGTAATTCGTATTTTTCACATGATTATACTATTGATTCACATGATTGAACTATTGATTCACATTATTTACTATTAGGGGAGGTGGTGCAAGTTTGATAATACTTGCAGGACTAAATTAAAAATAAAAGAAAAGTTGGAGGTATTGTACTGTAATTTTTCGAGCCCAAAAACGTGCAATTATCGAAACTATTTTTTCCTATAAATAGAAGCTCATTCTTCCTTCATTTCTCATCAATTCACAAAAGCTTTAGAGCGATTATTATAGAGAGAAAGAAGAAGAGAAGCCTGCTACCTCACTATTCCAGTATCCAGTTTTTCCAAGGTAGAGAGTATTATTTCTTTCTTATCCACGAAGAGAAATTCTGTTATTCCATTATTTATTATTCTATTGGAATAACCTGTATACGCGGGCTACCCTATACTTGGTGAAATTCTTCTGTTATTCCATTCTTTATCATTCTATTGGAACATCCTGTCTGTGCGTTTACGCTGGACCTGGTTCCATTATTTATCATTTTGTTGGAACATCCCGTCTGTGCGTTCTACGCTGGACCTGGTTCTGTCTTTATTATTCTATTAGAATATCTTGTCCGTGCGTTTTACGCCGGACCTGATTCCGTCTTTATTATTCTTGAATTTTACTCCACAAAGTAGTATCATGTTGACAATTTAGACGTTATTGATTCCTGGATAAAATAATTCTTGAACTTGTTTTATTGAATTCTTATATCATTGACATCATCCCCATGTTTATATTTTGTTGAAAGTCATCTGTGGTCTGTAGTGCATAAATGGACTTGGTATGATTATGATCAGAGATTATTCGGTGTAATCATAACCGTAATGTTACAAATGATGTGGTAAAAGTCCTCATTGGCCCGTAGTGCATTGATAGACAGTTGTTGGCATGATTATGACCATTAATGAATACAAAAATATTCTTAGCCCGTAGTGCATGGATAATTGTGGTCGTGATACTAAAGAATATCCTTGGCCGTAGTACAGGGGTGATTCGGTGATGTGAATTATTTATTAAGCTGCGTCCCAACGATAAAAGTGATGAAAAACCTTTTAAATCACAAAAGATAGTAGATTTTATTCTCTACTTGACTCTTTTAATGGATTTCTTATTCCGCTGCAGTTAAACTTGATGGTTGTTATATTATATCAGTTTAACACTGTTGAAGGCTAACGATAATATATTCTGCATTATCTTAGTCATAATATTTACTACTGGGCTAGTTGATCTCACCCTTTTACTTTCATTGGTCTCTTCAGGAAATGAGAACGTAGCAGGGACTAGTCGGGGAATGGAGTGCCGGACCAGATGATAGCATTAGTAGTCATCACTATTCAGTGAAATAGTGGGAAAATAAATGTAATAATATTGAATTTGAGTTTGTATATTGTCTAGACGATAATATTTGTATTAAAAATCATAGCTTATGTTTTGTCGTACTTTGCACGACAGTTGTATAATTAAGTTGTATTTGTATTCTGTACCATGTATTTGGCGACTTAGAATAGGTGATGTATACCTGTTTTGGGGGCGTCACAGTAGTCATTCGTACCAACTCTGGTCCCAACAACGTTGCTTCTCCCACCTCATCCCAACATACTGGAGAGCGACACTTTTGTCCATACAATGCTTAAAATGGAGCCACACCTATACTTGCCTGATAACTGTTGTTGTAGGAGAATTCCACCAATGGTAGGTACTTATCCCAACTCCCTTTGAAATTTAGGACACAAAGTCTTAATAGATCTTCAAGAGTTTGAATAGTCCTCTTTGATTGCACGTCCGTTTGAGGATGGTATGCCGAACTGAATCGTAAATCCGTTCCCATAGCTTTTTGCAAGCTAATCCAAAATCGTGAAGTGAATCTTGGGCCACGATCCGAAACTATGGATACCGGCATGCCATACAATCTCACAATCTTATTTACGTATATATGAGCAAGATGTTCAAGGGAATAAGTCTCTCGTATCGGTAAGAAATGAGCAGACTTGGTTAATCTATCAACAATAACCCAAATAACATTTATGCCTTGAGAAACTGTGGGAAGACCCGTAACGAAATCCATGGTAATGTGTTCCCACTTCCATTTCAGGATCTCAAGTGGTTACAATGAACCCTTAGGCACTTGATGCTCCGCCTTTACACGTTGACAAGTTAAACACCTCGAGATAAACTTTGTAATTTCTCTCTTCATATTGTTCCACCAAAATATATGTTGAAGATCATGATACATCTTGGTACTCCCAGGATGGATTACAAACGGTGTGTTATGTGCCTCCATCATGATTCTATGCTTCAATTAAGAATTGTTAGGAACACAAAGTCTGGAGTTGACTCGAAGTATTCCTTCTTCATCGATTCTTTCTTCTGGAATAACACCTTCTTGCACTTTCTTCTTCATACGCATCAGCTCCATGTCTGTAGCTTGAGTAGCTTTAAGTTTATCAATTAAAGTCGGTTCTACTCGTATGCTTGATATCATCACGTGGGTACTTGGAGCCTTTATCTCTATCTCCATCATTTGTAAGTCATACAAAATGGGCCTTTGTGTTAACAACATTGCACTTGTACCCGCATATGATCTTCTACTCAATGCGTCAGCTACCACGTTTGCTTTTCCAGGATGGTATTGGATAGTATGGTCGTAATCTTTCAATAACTCAAGCCAATGTCATTGCCGCATGTTGAGTTCCTTTTGGGTGAAGAAATATTTGAGAATTTTATGGTCTGTATATATTTCCACTTTCTCCCCATATAAATAGTGCCTCTAGATCTTTAGCGCGAAAATGACTGCTGCCAACTCTAGATCATTAGTAGGATAATTCCTCTCATATTCTTTAAGTTTTCGTGAGGCATAGGCTATAAATTTCCCACGATACATGAGAACACATCCTAGCCCTTTCCCTAAAGCATCGTTGTAGATAAAAAATCCATCCGAACCAGATGGTATTGTCAAAACAGGTGCCGAAATAAGTCTCTTCTTCAGCTCTTGGAAACTCTTCTCACATTCCTCGCTCCATACAAATTTGATATCTTTCTGAGTCAGCTGAGTTAATGTAGTAGCAATTCAAGAAAATCCTTCCATGAAACTCCGATAATAACCAGCTAAGCCTAGAAAGCTACGTACTTCAGTCACCGACTTCGGTTGCTCCCAACTTTGTATTACTTCAATCTTTGCCGGGTCAACAAATACTTCATGTTTTGACACCACGTGCCCAAGGAATGCTACTTCCTCAAGCCAGAACTCGCATTTCTTCAACTTGGCATATAACTTGTTTTCACGAAGCCTTTGGAGTACCAGCTTCAAATGGTGCTCATGATCTTCACGAATTTTGGAATATATGAGGATGTCATCAATAAAAACAACAACGAACTGATCCAAATATTCCTTGAATACTCAGTTCATCATATCCATGAAAGCAGCAGGAGCATTAGTCAATCCAAAAGACATTACTAAGAATTCATAATGCCTGTACCGAGTTCTGAAGGCTGTCATTGGAATATCCTCAGTTTTAACCTTCAGTTGATGATATCCAGAATGAAGATCGATCTTTGAGAAGAATTGTGCTCCTTGCAACTGGTCAAATAGGTCATCAATACGAGGTAGCGGGTATCTATTCTTGATGGTGACATGATTCAATTCTCAATAGTCAATACAAAGTCGCATACTCCCGTCTTTCTTCTTTACTAATAAAACAGGAGCACCCCAAGGAGATGTACTAGGACGAATGAAACCGATGTCCAACAACTCCTGTAGTTGGACCTTTAACTCCTGAAGTTCAATAGGAGCCATTCTATATGGGGTTTTAGAAATGGGCTTCGTACCAGGTTCAAGGTCAATAAAGAATTCAACTTCACGTTCTGGGGGTAGACCGTGAAGTTCTTCAGGAAATACGTCAGGAAATTCAATAACAACAGGAATATTATTCAAATATGACGTGTCTTTATTCAAATCCATAACATGGGCTAAAAAAGCTTGACATCCATTTTTTAATAAACGAATAGCTTTATGACTTGATATAACAGTGATTGATTTTAATGGCTTAGTTGCTTGAATTCGTACAACAGGTTGATTAGGAATATGAAAACTAACAACCTTACGAAAACAATCAATTTTGGCATGATGAGTAGTTAACCAATCAATCCCTAAAATCACGTCAAATGCAAGAATCTTTAAAGAGATAAGGTCAACAGGTAAGGTGATGGTGCCAACTTGGATCAAACAAGATTTATAAACAGTGGATGTGTTGAAAGTTTCTCCTAACGGAGTCTCCACAGATAAATTAAAGTCTAATTTCTCCGATGTCAAGTTTAAACGTTGAGCACAAGCAGGAGAAATAAATGAATGGGTAGCACCGGTATCTAGTAAGGTATAAACTTCGAATGAATTTATGATTAACTTACCCGTGATCACCTCGTTTGGGTTCTTCTCATGTTGACCAGTCACGACAAACGCTCTTTCAGGAACCGTTGACTTTGACTATTCTGGGACAGCCTTTTGAGTCACCATCCCTGCTGGACTTGGTTTTGCTACAGTGCAATCTCGAGCGATATGTCATTCCTTTCCACAATTATAACATACCTTAAACTGTTGTGGGCAGTTTGGGCTGATATGTCCTTCTTTTTCGCACTTATAGCATATGACCGGTGGTCGTTCTCCTCCCTTGGAACCAGTTGTTGCTGGTGCTGACGTCTTCATATTTTCATTGTTTAATCTCCTCTTTTTAAAATCTCCTCCCGACTCACTTCTTCTATTCTCATGGCCATGATTACCACCAGAGTGGTTGCCGCACTTGTCCATATTTTTCTTTCTCCGCTGGTTATCGTTGTCCTGGTTATGGTCCATCGGTTGAACGTACTCGTTATCTTGCTCTAATAATTGAGCCCTGTTAACAACATCTGAATAGAGAGAAAATTTATATGAAATGAGATATTAATGTCTACCAGGTTTCAAACCTCTCAGAAACATCCGCGTCATACATTCCTCATTCTCCACCAAATGAGGTGCAAACCTGGACAACTCTGCGAACTTCGCCTCGTATTGGGACACCGTCATGTTATTTTTTTTCTAATATAATAAACTCTACCTCCTTCATATGGCAAATACTTTAAGGAAAGTACTTGTCGTTGAAAAGTTTCTGAAATGTTTCCCAAGACATGCTGAGTGCGGCAGGCTGAGTACTCTTCACATATTCCCACCAGTAGTCTGCCTCGCCACAGGAACATAAAGGTTGCGAATGGAACCTTCTGTTCCTCCGTGCATCCCAAGACATCGAATATCTTGGCAATTTGTTTAACCCACGTCTCTGCCATGATCGGATCCGGCTTTTCAATAAATTCCGGTGGTCCCAACTCTTTGAACTTCTTGGCCGTGACAAGCCGCGCGTTGCTATCATTTCCACCCGTATTTTGTACACGAGTCTCCCTCGTCTGGTTTTTCATGAACTGCAAAAAGCTCCTAAACATCACGTCGTTCATCGTCTGCTCAGTGGTGTTGTTTACAGGAGGAAAATTGTCAGCCTGTTGCATGTTCTCCTCATTGGTGAGTAAAGATGTCTCCACGGCCTCCTTCATTCCACTGTTAATATTCTCAGCTGTCGTTCTTAAATACTGCCATAAAACAAGGGTTAATTAAACAAATTAACATATCACATATTAATCAGATGCTCCGACTGACCAACAAATAAGCTTAGGTATGACACACTGGCGAAGGATTTACTCGTCTCTCACCTCCTAGTACTATTCCCCGATCTCCGCCAAAGACCATATCCCTAAGCTCTGATACCAACTGTGACGCCCCCAAAAATAGGTATACAACAACCATTTTGAGTCACCAACTACATGGTACAGAAATAACTATAACTTTATTAATACAACTGTCGTACAAAATATGACAACACTTAAACTGTGAGTTTAAATACAAATATTGTCATCTGGACAATATCCACAGTCAAATAAGTCCTCATTATAATTATTCATACACTATTTTACAAAATAGTGAGACTACTAAAACAACTTCTAGAACCATCATTCCACGCCCCAACTAGTACTCGCTACATTCTCGCCTCCTGAGAAGAAAAATTAAACAAAAAAGAAAAGGGTGAGCTCAACTAGCCCAGTAAAGAACATTATGACTAAGATAATATAGAACAAATTATCGTTAGTCCTCAACAGTGAAAAATCTAATAGAATATAATAGACAACAAGTTTTAAATCAATATTAGCAGCGGAAATAATAATTCATTAGAAGAGTTAAATAGTGAATAAAATCTACTATCTTCTATATATGAATTTAAAAATTCATCGTCAATATTTTATCCTTGTAACATCAATCAACATATATCTGGAATCAAATATTCATCTTTGCACTGCAGGCCAAAGATATTCATCAGTTGGTCATATTCATCTAAACACCTGTTCATCTTTGCACTACGGGCCAAAGATATCCATCAAAAATCATTCATCTTTGCACTACAGGCCAAAGATATTCAGTAATATCATCATTTAGGACTGAGTATGATGAAAAATATTTTAAAGAAAACGAATCCAGTGAAACAAAAGAACAAATATTAGGGATTCGTATTACAGTTTTATCCAAGGTCAATAATACTCCATAATAACCAATTTTGAAACAGAATTCAAAAATAAATATCAAAACATGGATACAATCAAAGATAGTAACCATAATAGACATCTTGGACAAAAAGAAGAAAATTACATTTTTCGGTGAATAGTGTCGTATACGTGAATAGTAATCTCGACATAAAAAGTTCCAAATTTGATAAAAAGTTCAAACCAGTATTTCGACATAATGATATTAAATTAAATAATATCATTTAAGACGAAAATAACATCTCTTACCTCGCAAAGACAGTACTTCTGACTGAATATCAGATATAATGCTGAAAGAAACTTACACCGTATAGCCACACTCAAAGTATCAAAATACTCACAAAAATACACTCGATATTATAGAGAGAGAAAAAACTTCATATTCTGGCGTGATTTTCAATTCTAACCTAAGCACCCTATTTATAAGAAATTGCTTAGAACACCAAAGTAGAAAATTTAATAAAATAATAATTTATTTTTCTCAAATTTCCTACGCACACCAATATAGTCTAGACATCAGCCACACCTCAATAACAACCACAAAAATGTTTTTCTCAATTAATTTATTTAAAACTCCAAATAATAATAATTAATTAATACGGAACTTCAATAATTCATAATAAATAGCCCATTTGTCAGAAAAATTCGAACCTTATGTCTTTCTATAGGAAATTCCATTATCTACAACTTTGCAGAAGAAAGTTTTTCTAAATTCCAAACAGAAATTGACCGAAATCCAAAAACGGGCGATTTTACAGGCTATAATCAAATTTTAGTCAAGAAATGGGCCCACAGACATGTTTAACATGTTTTAAATAACTTTTGCAACAAAAATACCCTTCCTCCTCATATACTCAGATATCCCACATTCATTGTAAAAATATCACCATGATTATATTATTAAAATAATATATTTAAATAAATTATTTATCATAAAAAGATAAAATAATAATTTTTAACAATTGCCTCATTAAAATTTTCTCCATTTATATCCACATAAAATGAATATTTTTCTTATCATATAAATCAATAATTAATTATTCACAAATAATATTACAGAATCACAGTACTGGAAACCAGGCCGTTCCCAGGAAAGAGGAGGCTTTCCAATAAGAATTTCTCCTTACTGGTGCGCAATTAGGTGACCAAACCTCTCCTTAGACAAAACTTTCTAGACATTTCCAATAATGTTATCTAATAATATTATTCAGATAATATGAATTATTGCTTTGATAATGGAAAATACTGTGTAGTGAAAATTATTGAAACAACAGTAATATAAAATATCAACGTAGCAATTATTGAATCAATAAAATAAAATATTGAACAGTAATTACTGTAACAATTATTGAGTAGTGTCTTCTTATGTAAAAATCAATAATTGGTGCAATATCATGTGCTACTGTGCAACAACGCGTATTACTGTGTTTTAACCACCGGGTATTCCAACAGTATTAAAGGTAACAACTACGCCGTTATTTATAAAAAACTTATACTTGTCGTTTTCTTCATCCAATCGCTTTCCGTTATGGGGCCTACAAAAGGCTGCACCGTCGTACGAATATTCCCCGACAGAAGAATATTTCACGACCAAACGAATATTCCCCGACAATAATGAATATTTTATAAGCAATTGCTTATTTGAAATATTTATGCATTTTACCAATAACTAACCATATTAATCAATTCAACCCTTACTATTTAAAAATAATAAATAGAGAAATTCAATTTCATTTATGATAAGTTGGGGTCTTACAATTTATTTCATATCCGCTTACGATATTATTTTTCCTATTCGTAAGAAATATTATCTTCGTTCAATATTCGTAAGGAATATTATTTGTTGTATTCGTAAGGGGTGTTATTTATTTCATATTCGCTTACGATATTATTTTTCGAATTCGTAAGAAATATTATCTTCATTCAATATTCGTAAGGGATATTATTTGTTGTATTCGTAAGGGGTATTATTTCTTTCGTATTCATGAAGACAGTTATTTTCTTTCAATACTCGTAAGGGTTGTTATTCCATTATTTATTATTCTGTGGGAATAACCTGTCTACGCAGACTACCTCGTGCATGGTGAAATCTTTTGTTATTCAATTCTTTATTATTTTGTGAAAATAACCTGTCTACGCGGACTATCGCATGCATGGTGAAATCTTTTGTTATTTCATTCTTTATTATTCTGTGGGAATAACCTGTCTACGCGGACTACCGCATGATAGGCGAAAATTCATTTACAGTTTTGTATATTATTTCTTTTCATATTCTTAAATCTAAACTTACTATGGTAAGTATTGCTTTTATAATTCCTGAAATTAGTGGAATATCCTTGAGTTTTGCGCTTCATCCAGTATCGTTTCATTGAAATTTTGATATGAACTTTCTTATTAAATACCAATATTTTCACCAGGGGTACTATTCATGGGTTACTATTCACCTGAGGATTCGGGGTACTTTTCATACCGAGTTACTATTCACGAGTTACTATTAACGGTTTACTACTCACTCGGTTACTATTCACTCAAATATTATTCACCCGAGGATTTGTGGTACTTTTTATACTGAGTTACTATTCACGGGTTACTATTCACTCAAGTACTATTCACTCGAGTATTAATCACTCAGGTATTTGGGGCATTTTTCATGTTGGGGTACTATTCACGGGGTACTATTCCTGAAGTACTATTCACGGGGTGCTATTCATGATAAAAATTAATTTCTTTTTTGTCCAAGATTATTTTTGATTCATGAATATTATTCTTGAATTTTACTCCACAAAGCAGTATCATGTTGACAATTTGGATATTTTTAAACTCTAGATAAATTTAAAGTCTTTAATATTTATCATTGATCTCGTTTGATTGAATTCTTATATCATTGTCATCATCCTCATGCTTATATTGTGATAAAAGTCATATGTGGCTTACGTGCATAGATGTACTATTGATTGGTATGATTATGACCAGGAATTATTCGGTATAATCATGACCATAATGGAATAAATGATGTGGTAAAAGTCCTCGTTGGCCCGTAGTGCATTGATGGACAGTTGTTGGTATGATCATGACAGTTGATGATTACATGAATATCATTGGCCCGTAGTGCATGATTGATTCGATGATGTGGTTTATTTATTAAGCTGAGTCTCAGCGATAAAGTTGATGAAAAACCTTTTAAATCATAGAAGATAGTAGATATTAGGCTCCACTTGACTCTTCTAATGGATTGGTTGTTTCGATGCAGTTAAACTTGATGTTTATTATATTTTTATTAATTTAACATTGTTGAAGGCTAACGATAATTTATTCTGCATTAATTATCTTAGTCATAATATTTTTTACTGGGCCAGTTGAGCTCACCCTTTTGCTTTCATAGTTCTCTTCAGGAAATGAGAACGTAGCCAAGACTAGTCGGGGAACATAGTGACGGTCCGAGATGGTGGCTATTGTAGTTGTGAGACCCCAAATTTTATGAATAAAGATTTAAATTTTTCAAAATATTTTTTTAATATTATGGTGTGGATTTGATATAATGTTATAGTTGTGGGTAATATTTATAAATTTTGCAAAGTATGCATGTTGTTATAAAATATTCGCTTGGTCGGGGAATATTCTTTTTGTCGGAGAATATCCTATATGATGGCACAATCATTGGTGGACCCCACAAAGGAAGTATTGTCGTAGTTAGAAAACGACAGAATTATCTTTTTATTAAAATAACGGCGAAAGTGTTACCGTTAAAACTGTTGAACTACCCGGTAGGAAAAGTACAATAATATGCGTGGTTGTATAATAGCACATGGTATTGATTATTGTTGCTTACGTAAAAAGTCACTCACAGTTATACTCAATTATTGCTACAGTAATTGCTGCATCATATCTCTCATATTATTAATTCAATTATTGTCACAATATTATCTGTATAATATGTTATATTATTAAATCAATAATTGAGACGACAAAGTTATTCATATTATTATTTGCAATATTGACAATGTCTAGAAGTTCTGTCAAGGAGAGGTTTGGTCACCTAATAAGAAGAAATCCTTATCGGAAAGCCCCCTCTTTCCTGGGAACGACCTGATTGTTAAATATTGTGAATTATAATATTAATGATGAATAAGTTCGTGTTGATTAAGGATGAAATTGATAGTTCCATTGTGTTGGAATTATTAGTGTTAGTGGAAATCGATATTTATTTCGATAATAATTTATGTTTGGAGGTTATATTGACCAATTGGGTAATTAATCAGATAAATGAGCAATTAATTTCTATTGATTCATATGATTATAACTATTTATTCACATGTGTGTACTATTGATTCATATTCATTTACTATTAGGGAAGTTGGTTCAAGATTGATAATACTTGCATGACTAAGTTAAAAATGGAGGTATAGATGAAGGTACTATATTGTAATTATTTTTTTTCACATGATTAAAACTATTGAGTCACATGATTTACTATTGATTCACATGATTAATTATTAGGGGAGGTGGTGCAAGTTTGATAATACTTGCAGGACTAAATTAAAAATGAAGAAAAAGAGGAAGGTATTATACTATAATATTTCGATCCCCAAAACGTGCAATTATCGAAACTATATTTTCTTATAAATTCTTCCTTCATTTCTCACCAATTCACTAAAGCTATAGAGCGATTATTATAGAGAGAAATTATAGAGAGAAAGAAGAAGAGAAGTCTGCTACCTCGCTATTCCAGTATCCAGTTTTCTTCTTTTGAGGTAAGGGGTATTATTTCTTTCGTATTCATAAAGAGAGCTTCTATTATTTCATTCTTTATTATTATGTTGGAATAACATATCTATGTGAATTACCGCATACATGGTAAAATTCTTCTGTTATTCCATTCTTTATTATGTTGGAATAACCTGTCTATGTGAAGTACCGCATACATGGTAAAATTCTTCTGTTATTCCATTCTGTTGGAATATCCTATCTGTGTGGATTACGCATGACCTGATTCCATTCTTTATTATTCTGTTGGAATATCTTGTCTGTGTGGATTATGCATGACCTGATTCCCTTCTTTATTATTATGTTGGAATATCCTGTCTGTGCGGATTATGAATGACCTGGTTCCATTCTTTATTATTCTGTTGGAATAACATGTCTATGCGTTCTATCGCATGCCTGGTGAATTCTGTTGTTATTCCATTCTTTATTATTCTGTTGGAATAACCTGTTTGTGTGGACTACCGCATGCATGGTGAATGATCCTTTGTATTCATTCCTTATTAAATTGTGAAAATGATCTGTCTACGTGGATTACCGCATGGCGGGTGAAAATCTATTTACAGTTTTGTATATTCTATTATACTCGTATGAGATATCATTTCTTTCATGCTCGTCATGAAATATTATTTTATTTACGAGTTACTATTCACGAGTTACTATTCACCCTGTTACTATTCACTCTAGTATTATTCACTCAAGTATTCGGGGCACTTTTCGTGTCAAAGTACTATTCACGAGTTACTATTCACGGATTATTATTCATCCGAATATTATTCACTCTGGTATTTGGGGTACTTTTCATGTCGGGGTACTATTCCTGAAGTACTATTCATTGGGGTACTATTCACCAGCAAAATATATTTCTTTTTTGTCTAAATTATTTTTGGTACATGAATATTATTCTTGAATTTTACTCTACAAAGAAGTATCATGTTGACAATTTGGACGTTATTGATTTCTGGATAAATTAAATTATAAATCTTTAAAATTTATCCTTGAACTTGTTTTATTGAATTATTATGTCATTGTCATCATCCTCATGCTTATATTGTGATGAAAGTCATATTTGGCTTACGTGTAGAGATGGATTTGGTATGATTATGACCAGGGATTATTCAGTATAATCATGACCGTAATGTGACGAATGATGTAGGTGAAAGTCCTCATTGGCCTGTAGTTCATTGATGGACAGTTGTTGGTATTATTATGACCAGGGATTATTCGATATAATCATGACCATTGATGATTACATGAATATCATTAGCCATGGTGCAGGGATGATTCGATTTTATTTATTAAGCTGAGTCTCAACGATAAAGTTGATGAAAAACTGTTTAAATCATAAAAGATAGTAGATTTTATGCTCTACTTGACTCTTCTAATGGATTGCTTATTCCGCTACAGTTGTTAATCTAAAACTTATTGTCTATTATATTCTATCAGTTGTTATACTGTTGAAGGCTAAGGATACTTTATTCTGCATTATCTTAGTCATAATATTTCCTACTGGGCTAGTTGAGTTCACCCTTTCTTTCACTGTTTTCTTCAGGAGATGAAAATATAGCTGGGACAAGTCGAGGATTGGATTGACGGTCCATATGATTGTTTTAGTAGTCCTCACTATTCTGTGAAATAGTGTGACAAAAAATGTAATGAGGACTCTATTTGAGAGTAGATATTGTCTAGAAGGCAATATTCTAGTTTAAACTCTCAGTTATGTTTTGTCGTATTTTGCACGACAGTTGTATAATTAAGTTTGTATTTGATTTATGTACCATGTATTTGGCGACTCAAGATGGGTGATGTATACCTGTTTTGGGGGATTCACAGTAGTCCTCACTATTTTATGAAATAGTGTGAAAATAAATGTAATAAGAACTTCATTTGAGTTTGAATACTGTCTATGAGACAATATTCGTGTTAAAACTTTAAGCTACGCTGTTGTCGTATTATATAAAGGAAGTTTGTATTTGATTTATGTACCATATATTTAGCGACTCAGAATGGGCGATGTATACCTATTTTGGGGGCATCACAGTTGGTATCAAAGCTTAGGGATATGATCTCTGGCTGAGATGTGAGACTAGAACTAGGAGGCGAGAGACGGGAAATTCCTTCGCTAATATGACCTACTTAAGTTTAGTTGGTATTTATTTGGTCAGTCAGAGTATTGGGATAATATGTGACATGTCAAATAACCTTTGTTTTGTGGAAGTATTTGAAAATGGCATCCGAAAATGTTGAGATAAGCAATGAATCACATGAGACCGTTGAGTCACCAACGATCAATACCCAGGATAATGTGCGTCAGGATGGCAATAATCCTCAAGAAAACAACAAAGCTAACCAAATGATTAACGATGACATATTTAGAGGCTTTATGCAATTAATGCAACATCAGGCGAGAACAACTCCTGTTCAAAATGCAGGTGAAAACACTGGCAACTCTCGGATGGTCACCGCTAAACAATTCAAATAGCTGGGACCACCAGAGTTTTTGGGAAAGCCAGAACCACTCAAGACAGAGACGTGGATAAAGCAGATCACCAAGATATTTGATGTCTTGGGATGCTCCGAGGAGCAAAAGGTTCCCCTTGTCACCTTTATTGTGACACCCCCAAATCCGGGTACTTCGATTCCACGGATTTGGTGTTCACTGTACAAATATCATCTATCTATCTACCCATAATAAATGCAAACCATGAAATAGATAGAAATAAAATCTTCCCTTTATAGGGTTACAACATCTGAATTATAAACATAATCACAGGTTAAACTAACATTAAACATTTGTGCGGAAATATAAACAATAAGTCTTAAACAACATCATTAACTCAAGTCCAACATAAATACATCATCAACTAAAATAACAAGTCCTCATCATTTGCTTACTTTGCCCTTGCCTTTACTAGTGGAAGGTTCATCGGTTCTTTCGTTTTAAACGCAATGTTATTAATAAGCAAGAGTAAGCACTATTGCCCAAAAGTATAACAATGAAATAATAGTATAATAACATGCGAGTGAATCAAGACATCTGAATAAAAGCTCAACTTTTGAATCAAGAATGAATAACAAGAATCAAAAGAATTCTGAGGGTTATATGACCTTGAACTATGTCCTAGGTTATCAAGGGTTATACCTAAAACCTTTAACAGACATCAGACTATGGACATTTCTTCTCGTACTTAGGGGGATCAGCCCTTAGTACCATATTGTGCACAATATCTTAACGCTAACGCAAAAGTAAATCCCTTTGCAGGGTTGTTCATCTCAGTTTGACATTCGAGTCCGCACCAAAAGGAGTTTGGTTTGGATAATTCAATAAGGATTCTGAAATTTAGAATGTTCATCAACTAAGGACTAGTTGAATCAATAAAGTTCACTAGTCTAATAAGGTTCAACAATAATGATATTCGATTTGAATAATAATCTCAAGAAGTATACAATAGGACAATTATTGTATAACTGAATCATGCTTTGAAAAGATAATAAATCTTTAATATAACAATTTGAACTTGAATAATAGAAATGATAATTTACTTGAGGTAACTAATAACTTGAACAATAATGACAAGTAGGGTTAGGAAACTTGCCTCGTGCGTAGATTACACTTTAACTAAGCATGTTCTTTGAATTTAATCCTACATACCATTCACATTCATAATACCAGTTAATTATAACTTAACTAATCATCAACGATTATTCTTTTGTCTAAACTTTGGTTATGACTATACTTAGTCAAATTATCACATTTACTGTCACATAATATCACTTCATGAATAATAATTTAAGTATGCATTCCATAACTCAATCTACATGTAATTATGTTATTTACATGTTAAACATCTATTTCATCATTACATTATACTTCTAACATGTTTACATGTTCATTACATTAAATTACTAACACATTGCTAGACTTAATCATTTTAAAAATCTCATTTCTGGACATTTTGCAGAGTGGCGCTGAGGCGCCTCTTTTGTACTTGGTATTCGGGCTGCGGCGCCGTGGCGCTACGGCTTGAGAGCTGGCGCTGTGGCGCGGTGGCGCTGCGGCGTGGGCCATAAGGCATGAGACTAGCGCCACAGCGCGGTGAACCAAAAAATGTTCTGCAATTCGCAAAAATTGCAGAACACAGCCCAAAAACTCCAATTAAATTACTACTACACGAAATTAATCATGCCCACATGTTATAATTCATATATAATCAATACCCAACACTTATAGAGTAATTTTAACCCATTAAAACACATAATCACAGAACTAAAATATGTGAATTTTACTGATTTTGATGTTCTTGAAAGTTTTAAAAATAAAACATCAAAATTGACACTAAGGATTCGTCATAACACCGAATTCGTTCGTTTAAAAGTTTGGTCTCTTCGTATCAACATGTATAATAATATACGAGTGTAAAATTTAGGGATAATATATGATCAACACATGAAATAACACGTATAAGGCCATAAGGCCAACCCCATACTCTGTAATTTTGTAGAAATCATATACTACGTATTTTCACGAAACTGATGTTATGGTTTACAAAATATATATAATTAAATATGACTTGACAACATCTTAACCTATATATGCACATAAGCCTTACAATTTCTCATCATAGAGACTTTACAGAAAACTGTGAAGGCCATTTGTAAAACTCAAACAACGTAAAATAGAAATTGGGTTTGGAGAAATTACCCAGAGTAATTTAGAAGAGATGATCACATATGACTCTTTCACACCAACTTGTTGATTACACACTCCCAATATCTATAAATCTCACAATTTTATCTGACAATTTCTCGAACTCTTTCTTCCTCTCTGTTTTCATACTTAGAAAAATGAATAAAAAGAAGAGTAAGTATAATAAAGGAAAAAAGAACTGACGCGCATATTGGTCAGTTAACCCAGTCATGGGTAACTCCTAGTAACTCCCACTAAGTCCATGTTTGGCTAGGCTTAATAGATTTCAAAACCATTTAATTTAATAAAACTTTATCATATAGTTTAATTAATGTCACACTCCTTATAAAATAAATCCAATATTTTATTTAATTTACTTTAAATAAAATATAATAATTTCTCATAAATAAATATTGTCAAATTATTAACTCTCTAATTAATAATTAAATTAATTAAAATACCAATAGGTTTATTAAATATTTCTTTTAATATAATAAGCTCACATAATCACATACTTCGATAATAAAAATTCTCCACGTAATTTAATAAATTTAATACATATAATTTAATTAATCTACCACAATTGCATCAATTAATTATTTAATCTAATAATTAAATCATCGAAAATATTTATTTAATCCAATAAATATTAAAATTAATTTACAAAATTCTCGTTCGTCACATCTTTCGCCCCTTAAAAGGATTCTGTCACCAGAATCACGACTCAATAAATTCGAACCGTTACATTCTCCCCCTACAAAGATTCTGTCCTCAGAATCGTTTACACATAATTAAGTAAATAAATGAGGGTAATTCTTCATCATATTCTCTTCGAGTTCCCACGTAGCTTCTTCAGCGTTGTGGTTTTTCCAAATTACCTTAACAGAAGGTATAACTTTATTTCTGAGAACTTATTCTTTTCGGTCGACGATTTGGACAGGAATTTCTTCGTAAGATAAGTTTTTTTCAAAATATAGGGGTTCATATTCAATTACATGCTTGTAATCGGCCTTGTAAGGTCGTAACACAGAAACATGGAAGACATTGTGGACATTCTCGAGTGATGGAGGTAAGGCTACCTCGTACGCGACTTCTCCGATTCTACACAATACTTCAAAGGGTCCAATAAATTTTGGGCTCAATTTTCCTTTCTTTCCGAACCTGATCTTCCCCTTCCAGGGAGAGACCTTCAAGAAAACATAACTACCTGATTCAAACTCGATATTTTTACGATGTGGATTAGCGTATTTCTTCTGTCGATCTTGAGCCGCTACCAGTCAGTGCTCGGATCACTTTGACTATTTCTGCCGTCTACTGTACCAATTCTGGCCCTAAAAATTGTCTTTCACCAACTTCATCCAAGAAAAGTGGAGTTCTGCACTTTCTGCCGTATAACGCTTCGTAAGGCGGCATGTCAATACTAGCGTGGTAACTGTTGTTGTAGCCGAACTCTACTAACGGTAGATGATCATCCCAATTTCCTTTGAAGTCCATCACACAGGCTCTTAGCATATCTTCTAACGTTTGAATTATTCGTTCGCTTTGTCCATCTGTTTGAGAGTGATAAGCTGTACTCATTCGCAATTGCGTACCCATGCATTCTTGAAGGTGTTTCTAGAAATTTGACGTGAAGCGCGAATCTGTATCTAAAACAATTGATATCGGAACTCCGTGACTCAAAATAATCTCTTTTACGTATAGCCTCGCTAACTGATCTAAGTTGAATCTAATTTTGATCGGAAGGAAGTGTTCGGATTTCGTCATTCGGTCAACGATAACCCATACTGCGTCAAAGCCTTTCTGAGTCGTCGGAAGGCCAACCACGAAGTCCATTGTAATATGTTCCCATTTCCATTCTGGGATCTCTAACGGTTGTAGCAATCCACTCGGTCTCTGATGTTTCGCTTTCACTTTCTGACAGGTCATGAACTTGGCAACACATTCTGCAACATCACGTTTCAAATTCAGCCACCAGAAATGTTGTCGAAGATCTTGATACATCTTGGTACTACCATGGTGAATCGAATATTGTGAATTATGAGTCTCGCTCAAAATGTCTTCCTTAATTTCTTGTACTGGTGGTACCTAAATTCTACTCTCAAATCTCAGTATTCCTTCCTTATCCATCTTAAATCTCCTTTTAGTTCCTTCAAATATCTTCTTTGTCACCTTTTTACATTCTTCGTCCTGAAGCTGAGCCTCCTTAACTTTATCCAGTAGGGTTGTACCAGATTGCATCTGAAATAGCTTCTCATCAATTTCCATAGGATACTTCACCTCTAACTCCAGTTTCTCTATCTCTGAAATTTGCTCCTCCTGAGCAGTTAACATCATCAATTTCTCACGACCCTTTCTACTTAAGGCGTCGACAACCACATTTGCTTTACCCGGATGGTATAAAATCTCACAATCGTAATCCTTAATTAATTGCAACCATATCTTCTTTGACGCATATTCAAATCCTTCTGTGTAAAAAAATATATTTCAGACTCTTGTGGTCCGTATATATTTCACACTTCTCCCCGTAGAGATAGTGCCTCCAAATTTTCAAAGCAAAAACAACTGCAGCTAACTCCAAGTCGTGGGTCGGGTATCCCTTCTCGTAATCCTTCAATTATCATGATGCATACGCAATGACTTTGCCGTTTTCCATCAACACATAACCAAATCCTTTATGCGACGCATCACTATAAATAACAAAATTTCATGTATAATCCAGAATAGATAACACATGTGTCGTACTCAACCTCTTCTTCAATTCTCAAAAACTTTCCTCACACTTATCCGTCCAAACAAATTTTATAGCTTTTCGAGTTAAATTTGTTAGCGGAGTTGCGATCTTGGAAAAATCTTGAATGAATCTTCTATAATATCCCGCTAATCCAAGAAAACTTATTACTTCCGATGGCGTCCTCGGCTGATCCTAGTTGATCACGGCTTTGACTTTGGATGGATCTACCGTAATTTTTTTTTATCTATCACGTGCCCAAGAAATTGTACTCGTTCAATCCAAAATTTGCATTTTGAAAACTTGGCATACAACTTTTCCCTTCTCAATACTTCCAACGTTAATCTCAAATGCTCTTCGTGTTCTTCCTTGGTTTTTGAATAAACCAAAATGTCATCAATAAATACCACTACGAACTTATCCAAAAACGGCTTAAACACACCATTCATTAGTCCCATAAATGCTGCAGGAGCATTCGTAAGACCAAACGACATTACCAAAAATTCGTAGTGACCATATCACGTCCTGAATGCTGTCTTCAGTACATCCTCTGGCCTCACCTTCAATTGATGATAACCGCTTCTCAAGTCTATCTTGGAAAAGTATCTCGCTCCCTTTAATTGGTCAAACAGTTCGTCGATCCTCGGTAATGGATATTTGTTCTTAATCGTGACCTTGTTCAGTTCTCTGTAGTCAATGCAGAGCCGCATCGATCCGTCCTTCTTTTTCATGAATAACACTGGTGCTCCCCACGGTGATACGCTCGGTTGAATGTACTTCTTGTCCAGTAATTCTTGTAGTTGTACCATTAATTCTTTCATCTCTACTGGTGCCATTTGGTATGGTTCCTTCGATATTGGAGCGGTTCTGTAACAACCCAATATTTTCTATATAAATAAATAAGAAATTTTGTGT
This sequence comes from Panax japonicus, assembly GCA_020205505.1. NCBI lineage: Eukaryota > Viridiplantae > Streptophyta > Magnoliopsida > Apiales > Araliaceae > Panax > Panax japonicus. Next base: position 54,164,339 of record CM035105.1, on the reverse strand, counting down.
ATAAATTTTTTTTTTATTTTAAGGATGAGGATTTGTACAAGATAATGTGTATACGTATTTATGTGGTAAATAAAAATATATTTATTACATAAATATTTATAAATAAATTTATTTTAGAATTATTGATTATTATAAAGTATATTCTTATAATAATTAATTTTAAGATAGAAATGTTTTGATTAATTATTTTCTATAAAAATATAATCATATATTATTTAAATAATATATGAAGTAATTTTTAGAATAATTATAATAATTATTTTATTATATGAATTTTAGTACAGATTATTAAGTTAATTATTTTACCTTAATTAATAAGGTTAAATATGAAGAATAAATCAAATATGGAATCCAAACCCTAATTTTGGATTATTGTCAAGGTATGAGAATAATAATATAATATTAATTATATTTTGATTTTTCAGTGCTATGAACATGTACTGTATTTCCGTATTGATAATGGTTGGTCAATTACGGTGTATTATGACCAAACCCTAGTAATAATGTTAAACCCTAATTTGAGATCCAAATTAGAGTGCAAGATTGTTTTATAAGTGTGTTATATAATTTATGTCGTGTATTAAATGTATTAATTCGATAAACCCTAATTAAAATTCTAAAAACCGTAATATTTAGAAAACCCTTATAAAACCCTAATTTTTGGAAATGAGAAACCCTAATTTGAAATTCAAATTAGAGTTCGAGATTGTTGGTAATTGTGATAAGATGATTAATTAACAAGTATTAAAATTATAATTGTTAATTATAAAAACCCTAAATTATTAAACCCTAATTACTGAACTAGAACCCTAATTTAGTAATTAGAAACCCTAATTTTAATTTGGTAACCCTAATTACCAAAAGTATAAACCCTAATTGCTAAATTAGCAATGTTAATTCTAATTAGAGATATTAAACTCTAATGTTCCTGTATAAAGTAATTAGAAAATTAATCATAATTATGAAACCCTAAGTTCAAAATTATATAAACTAAAATTTATTTAGTTTTTATTTAATTTTATTTTTTTGTGCAAACCCTAATTGCTAAATCATTCAATTTGTGCTAAATTTTATGGTTAAACCCTAAGGGTTTGACAAGTTACAAAATAGACATTAAAATGATTTATCAAATGACCTATTTTGCCCCTAGTTGTATTATTTTGGCTAACTAGTAGGGTTTGACATTAGGAGGGGTTGTTCACCAAACTTAACAACTTCCTTGACTTACAAAACTCCAGCAACAAGCAATATACATCAGCCAACACATTACACATTGGCTATAAATATAGACCAAGGAGAGAGAAATTCATTTGCTAGCCTAATATTGCACAAAACCTTAACTTATCTCTCTTAACTCAAAACCCTCGAAAATATAAGATAAATCAGTTCCGTAAACAAGCCCTGCGATCAGCCATAACAAATCAGAAGCCAGAAATCAAGATTAGTTCATAAGAGGTATAAACCCCTAGCATGATTTCTATCCAAAAATCTGGTGTTTGATGTTATTTTTTTTTGTGTGTTAAATATGTTATATAAGGTGTCTAATGATGATCTGGGTTGCTAGAAGTTAGATCCATAACATCTAGAGGCTCGGATTTGATGTTCTTCAAAATCTGGAAATTTTTAAAAGAGGCGTCTGACAACGAATGTCAGGTCATGTAGATCTCTGTATGTGTTTGATTTTTGTGTTTTAAGTGTTTAATATTGTAGTCTGTTATGAGATCTTTGCTCTGGATCAAGAATCAGACCTAGATCAGTTGTAGTTTGTAAGTTATAATCGGTCAAAGGTCATTGACCGGGATTGACCGGGCCAATTCTGGGTAACCCAGAATGAGCCCAGAAAGCTCTGACAAGTTCTTCAAGGGCTTGGATCTGACAGTGGTTTGATTTATCGTTATGGTCCTTGCATCTAAGTTGTAGTACATTTGTTAGACTACATAATCATGCCTTAATATGACTTATTTCTTAAACGGGTTGGATTTGATGGACGGTCAAACTAGCAAGGTCGAACATGTTCTCTGTTTTCTGGGTAACCCAGAAAACATATGAACATGTCGACTGACATGGTTTGACCGAGTCATAACTTTTGATTCTGTTCATGTTATTTGTATTTTATGTAATAGATCTACTCTCTTGCATGCTAGCTACAACTTGGAACCTTTAGATCACAAAAATATTTCATGTAAAACAAGGTGTGGAAGCCTAAAGTAGGCATCACGAACTATTCTTCATTTCTGGGTAACCCAGAAATAAAGAACAGGTTTGACAGCCACTTTAAGGGCTCAGATCTCGTTGTTTATGCAAGTTATGATGATGTTTATTGTTGGATCGTGTAGTCTTGTATTTGTACTACATGATCTGACAAACAACAGACCCAGAAACATAACACACACTAAATTATGATTGGTTAAACTAAACAACTCGGAAACTGGCATGAATGTTCAGGGTTTAGCCAGGAACACGAAGAACACCAATAGCGACGGTTCTGTCGCTATAGGCAGTCTTTAGCGACACTTTTAATAAAATTAATTATATAAATTCCGAAAATTATTTAAAAGCAGTATTTAATTTTCGAAAATTACAAAAATAATTTTAAAAATAATTTTTAAATTATAAAAATTAAATATTAATAATTTGAAATATTTTTCATAAATATTAATATTTATTTAAATATTATTGATAATTAATTTATTTATTAAATGCATTAAATAAATTAATTAAAAATGATTTTATTATATTAAAAATCATTTTAAATGATAATAAGTTATTTAAAAATACTTTAATTTATAAAATATAACTTTTAATATTTTAAAGCAAATTTTATTAATTATTTAATATTAATGATCATTAAGTTATTTACTAAATGAATTAAATAAGTTAATTAAAAATGATTTTATTAAAAATCATTATAAATAATAATAAGGTATTTAAAATTATTTTAATTTATAAAATATAACTTTTAATATTTAAAGGTAAATTTTATTAATTAATTATTATTAATGATACTAAATTTATTTAATAATTATATTAAGTAATTTAGTTTTAAAATGATTTTAATATTATAATAATCATTTTAAATGAAAATAAAGTGTTTAAAGATATTTTAAGTTAAAAAATATAACTTTTAATATTTAAAGGATAATTTCATTAATAATTTAATATTAATAATTATTAATTTATTATTAATGATATTAAATTTATTTAATAATTATATTAAATAAATAGTTTAAAAATAGTATTATTAATTTAAAAATCATTTAAAAAGGGTATAAATGAATTAAAAATATTATTAAGTTATACTTAATGACTTTTAATATTTTGATAAATAGTACATTAATATTTAAATATTAATGGTAATTATTTAAAAATGATTTTAAATGTTTTAAAAATCATTTAAGGGTAATATTAATACTTTAAAAGTATTTCAAGTTATTATAAATAACTTTAACATTTTAGAAATAATTTCATTAATAGTTTAATATTAATTAAATATTAATGATAATAAAATTGTGTAATACTTAAATCATTTAATAATGATTCCGATGTTTGAAAATTCATGATAAATTATAATAAATGTTTTAAAATTATTATAAGTCATTTAAAAATAATATGACTGATATTTATAGATATTGAGTTACATAATAGAGTCTTAGACTCGATAATTACCCGATAAAGCTGTCGGTACACCGAAATATTTCAGAAATTGATTTGGACTTAGATAAATTGATTAAATATAAGTGATTATTTGTGATTCAATGGTTATTAAACATATGTGCCAATGTGATTAGGTTGTGTGCTGACTGTGAAATGCAGTACTATGTGTTATAGTATATTGTTCTAATCGAACGAATGATCTGATTAATGATAGGTCGTGAATATAAACGATAAATCTAAATTACAAATTGTAAGCAGCGCATCAGGCAAGTATCTTACCATTGCATTTTCTTTATGCAATGGACATGAGTAAGAATGTTTCTAAACTATATTATTACTGTACATATTATTAACCCTATATTATATACGCCCATTGATTATCAACATGTTAGTATATGATAATTTAGATATATATTCTGTTTGTTAATTTTGATAAATGGTTATACAAGTGTTCCCACTTAGATAATCATTGTATTTAATCACATGTTGATATACCTTTGTCAATTACCCGTATACATATATTTTGAATTATTGATTATTGTTGAACAAGATAAAACCTTTAATTTGGAACCCAGACAAGTATGAACATCCCTACACGGGAAAACTTTTATGCACCCAAGGCGAACAGAGTGAACGATACCCTCGTTCTTGTACGTAGTATTGATCAGTGCAGGGGCATAACGAGCTGATCACCCCCCGTGCCCGTAAGTTATGACGGTTTGCAGATGAATTTCTGTTTAACTTATTCGAAAATTAAAAACAATGTTCATAGCACGTCACCTAAACCCTATTTATAGTCAGTACATAGTTTTAAAGATTTGGTTTAGAAGTGATATATTATTATCATTGGTACAGATTACTTCACAACTATTGAATCGTTGTAGAAGGGTAGTATAATGAAAATATTTAAATTCTTTCAGCTTATATATATAATTGTTATTACTTGCTGGGCACTCAAATGTTCATCCTTGCTTAATTTAAATGTTTTCAGCTAAGTGTGAACTACCAGAGAGCTCTGCTAAGAACAAGGTAAAGGGAAAGGTTGCTGAATGAAAGAAATGTTATGTTATGTAATAGTTAACTTTATTAAGACAAATATGATATATTATCTATCATGATATGTAATGAATGTAATAAAGTTTACGTACTTGGGAGCTAGACTCTGATAATTATGTAAATTATGTTTGAAATTTATATTATTTTTATTATTATTAGTATTATTCCGCTCATAGAAATGGTATCGTAAAGTACCGAGTTCGTGTTTCAAGTACCCGGATTTGGGGGCTCTACAGGTTCCGGGCTCCAAATCGATCACAAAATCTACCTCTCTATCTGGTGGAAGTCCTGGCAAATCGTCTGGAAATACGTCGACGAAGTCCCTCACAATCGGTATCTCTTCTACCTTTGGATTCTCTTTTCGACTGTCGACTATGCAAGCTAAGTATCCTACATAGCCTTGTCTTAACAACTTCCTGGCCTGCATCATCGTTAGACAACTCGCTTGTCTAGGCGACTTGCTACCATAAAATACAACCTTTGACGGAGTCATAAGGTTAATACGCTTGTTTTGACAATCAATTACAGCCCCGTAATTGAATAACCAGTCCATCCCAAAATAATGTCAAATTCCCCAAGTCGAATAGGGATAAGATCTACATTCATGATATTACCCTTAATATCCACTCTATAGTTCTTATGCACGTACTTAACATGGATTATTTCTCTATTCACAATTTCTATGTTCATGGGGTAATCCAATTCATCCTTAGGCAAGTCTAAATTCTTGGCAAAGTCGTCAGATATAAAGGAACAAGTAGCACCCGAATCAAATAAAACATAAGCATTAATTTTATTGATCGGAATGATACCTAACACCACATCACGGGATTGAACTGCATCTTGCACCGTAATGTTGAAAGTCCAAGCAGTCGGTCGGTTTGTTACGGTTGGTCCAGTGATGGTTAAGGCATTTCCACTGTTGTTTCCCTAGTTTCCTCCTGATCCTGACCTTCTCGATCCCTTCTTGGGACAGTCTCTTGCCAGATGGTCCTTCGAACCACAAGTAAAACAAGCACCCTTCTTTGGGCTTGGACAGTTTGGTGCAATGTGGCCTTCTTGACCACAATTGTAGCACACTCTTTTTCCTTTCATACAAACTCCCAGATGGGCTTTCCCGCAGGTCGGGCATGCTTTGATTCTTTTCTTCTGATTACCTTGCTGATTTCCCGATGCTGAGCTATCATTTCACCTTTTCTTCTGATTAAAATTTCCACCTCATGTGCCACTTCCACTGGCCTTGTTATTAATTTCACCTTCACTCTTCTTCTTCTTCTTCTTCTGATCCTGATTGTACTTGGTCACCGCATCGCTTCCACCTTCAGCGAGGATGGCCTTTTCCAATACTCCAGCAAACGTGTTTAGCTAAAACATTTATACCTTGTTGTACACCCAAGGCTTTAGTCCTTGCTCAAATCGTCTCACCTTCCTCTCATCCGTGTGAACTTGATACGGGGCGAATCTCGCTAACTCATTGAATTTTTCTGCATAATCTGGTACGTTCATATTTCCTTGCTTCAATTCCATAAATTGAACCTCCATCTGGTTCTGCGAGCTAGTTGGGAAGTACATCTCAAAAAACATTTCTTTAAATCTCTCCCAAGTAATTACACATTCACCTCCTCGCACTTTGTTTGCTTGCCACTAGTAGCTAACCTCCGACTTCAGCATAAATATTATAAAAGCGGTCTTCTGGTCTTCTCTAACCCTAGCAATGTTGAAAACCTTCTCCATTTCCATAACCCACATTTGAGCCTCGATTGGGTTCATGGAACCTTTGAACTCTGGCGGTCCCACCGCCTTGAAGTCTTTAAACGTTGTGTTTGGTGGAGCTTGAGGTTGATTATTCATGGCTCCAGTTAGTAAGTTCACCAACTGTTGAACGGGATTAGCATTGGCGTTATTGTTATTATTGGTTGACTCTTCCTGAGTCAGTTGACGTTGTTGTCTTATCCTTTGCGGCATTTTTCTGTTAAATAAACGCTTATTAGAACTTTATTTATTTCTCTAAATAGTTAAGGCATTACTAAACAATTTAACATACTCATTTAACACATCATCTCAAACAACTTGATATATTTTCATTCAAATCAAAAGTTTTAAAATTAAACGATAGCATAACTGTTATTTACATCCACCATCCTGAGATAAAGAATCCACAGGATTTAAAACATTTAAACTATTCCTTTGTTCATAAATGCATAGGAATTTACATCTAAAAACTAATTAAGTTCTTCACATAATTAAGCAAATCATATCACTGCCGGTTAAGGTGCTGAATAGCCTTGCTACGCTCCTCTTCTAAGATGCGATACATCGTCCTGCGATCCATCATATACAATGGTAGTCCTTCAAACTAGATTGGGTACCTCAAAACTCGATCTTGGGTCTCATTCATTGCCTTGTTAAGTGTAGAGTATGTCTCTCCAATCTTCGCCTTCTTTCCACGACCATCATCTTTTGCATGATCAGCTCGACGTAATTCTCTTACCCATCCTTCCTCTGCTATCTCCTCGGTCTTATCTTCGGTTTGACCCTTCTCATGGACCAAATCCCATTCTACATTTCCCAGTCGTGAGTGAAGAGTCGAAATCTCCCTCTCCTTCTCCTCTGGAGTAATCTGCTGAATAATAGCTCGCTCAGTCAGATCCTGTACCTCATCTCGTAACTCCACGTTACGATCGTATAATGTGTCGTACATCTCAGTATCAACGGTGTATCATGGTAACTCCTCTTCTTCCTCTTCCTCTTCCTCTTCCTCTTCCTCTTCCTCTTCATCTTCCTCAACAAATTCCTCCTCAGGATCAGTCTCAGGTTCATGCTTCTGACCCACCACAGTGATCAATGGAGATGACTCCCTCTGTACCAACTGTTCCCTAACGACATGAATATCTCTAGGCTCCTCCTCTGTTGGTACTATAAGTACTCGGGGTTCCTCCTCCCCTGCTCGACTAGATCCTCCAACGTCAGACATCCTTACAAAAAAATTTCGAGTTTTAGTTACTAAGTCGTACTAGTGAGCACATAATTTATCATATAAGCACATAAAGTCTTTTATTATCTTCAATGAATTACAAAAATTCATTTCCTAGAACTTGATAAGAGTTTTCCATCACTATGTTCTTTCTATAAGGCTACTACCTAAGGTTATTCCCCCACCTAAGGTTCATAACTTACAACTCTGATACCAACTTGTGACACCCCCAAATCCGAGTACTCCGATTCCACGGATTTGGTGTTCACTGTATAAATATCATCTATCTATCTACCCATAATAAATGCAAACCATGCAATAGATAGAAATAAAATCTTCCATTTATAGGGTTACAACATCTGAATTATAAACATAATCTCAGGTTAAACTAACCTTAAACATCTGTGCGGAAATATAAACAATAAGTCTTAAACAACATCATTAACTCAAGTCTAACATAAATATATCATCAACTAAAATAACAAGTCTTCATCATTTGCTAACTTTTCCCTTGCCTTTACTAGTGGAAGGTTCATCGGTTCTTTCGTTCCTAACTGCAATGTTATTAATAAGCAAGAGTGAGCACTATTGCCTACAAGTATAACAATGAAATAATAGTATAATAACATGCGAGTGAATCAAGACATCTGGATAAAAGCTCAACTTTTGAATCAAGAATTAATAACAAGAATCAAAAGAATTCTGAGGATCATAAGACCTTGAACTATGTCCTAGGTTATCAAGGGTTATACTTGAAACCTTTAACAGTCATAAGACTATGGATATTTCTTCTCATACTTAGGGGGGATCAGCCCTTAGTACCATACTGTGCACAATATCTTAACGCTAACTCATAAGTAAATCCCTTTGCAGGGTTGTTCATCTCAGTTTGACATTCGAGTCCGCACCAAAGGGAGTTTGGTTTGGATAATTCAATAAGAGTTCTGAAATTTAGAACGTTCATCAACTAAGGACTAGTTGAATCAATAAATTTCACTAGTCTAATAAGGTTCAACAATAATGATATTCGATTTGAATAATAATCTCAAGAAGTATACAATAGGACAATTATTGTATAACTGAATCATGCTTTGAAAAGATAATAAATCTTTAATATAACAATTTGAACTTGAATAATAGAAATTATAATTTACTTGAGGTAACTAATAACTTGAACAATAATGACAAGTAGGGTTAGGAAACTTGTCTCGTGCGTAGATTACACTTTAACTAAGCGCGTTCTTTGAATTTAATCCTACATACCATTCAAATTCACAATACCAGTTAATTATAACTTAACTAATCATCAACGATTATTCTTTTTTATAAACTGTGGTTATGACTATACTTAGTCAAATTATCACATTTACTATCACATAATATCACTTCATGAATAATAATTTAATTATGCATTCCATAACTCAATCTACATGTAATTATGTTATTTACATGTTAAACATATATTTCATCATTACATTATACTTCTAACATGTTTACATGTTCATTACATTAATTACTAACACATTGCTAGACTTAATCATTTTAAAAATCTCATTTATGGACATTCTGCAGAGTGGCGCTACGGCGCCACTTTTGTACTTGGTATTCGCACTGCGACACCGTGGCGCTGCGGCTTGAGACCTGGCACTGCGGTGCGAGCCATAAGGCATGAGACTGGCGCCGCAGAAACTGTTCTGCAATTCGCGAAAATTGCAGAACATAGCCCAAAAACTCTAATTAAATTACTACTACACGAAATTAATCATGCCCACATGTTATAATACATATATAATCAATACCCAACACTTGTAGAGTGATTTTATCCCATTAAAACGCATAATCACAGAACTAAAATATGTGAATTTCACTGACTTTGATGTTCTTGAAGGTTTTGAAAATAAAACATGAAAATTGACACTACGGATTCGTCATAACACAAAATTCGTTCGTTTAAAGTTTGGTCTCTTCGTATCAACATGTATAATAATATACGAGGGTAAAATTTAGGGATAATATATGATCAACACATGAAATAACACGTATAAGGCCATAAGGCCAAACCCATACTCTGTAATTTTGTAGAAATCATATACTACGTATTTTCATGAAACTAATGTTATGGTTTACAAAATATATATAATTAAATATGATTTGACAACATCTTAACCTATATATGCACATAAGCCTTACAATTTCCCATCATAGAGACTTTACAAAAAACTGTGAAAGCCATTTGTAAAACACAAACAACATAAAATAGAAATTGTGTTTGGAGAAATTACCCAGAGTAATGTAGAAGAGATGATCACAGATGACTCTTTCATAACAAATTGTTAATTACACACTCCTAATATCTATAAATCTCACAATTTTATCTGACAATTTCTCAAACTCTTTCTCCCTCTCTGTTTTCAGACTTAAAAAATGAATAGAAAGAAGAGTACGTATAATAAAGGAAAAGAGAACTGAAGCGCATACTGGTCAGTTAACCTAGTCATGGGTAACTCCTAGTAACATCCCACTAAGGCCATGTTTGGCTAGGCTTAATAAATTTCAAATCCATTTAATTTAATAAAGCTTTATCATATAGTTTAATTAATGTCACACTCCTTATAAAATAAATCCAATATTTTATTTAATTTACTTTAAATAAAATATAATAATTTCTCATAAATAAATATTGTCAAATTATTAACTCTCTAATTAATAAGTAAATTAATTAAAATACCAATAGGCTTATTAAATATTTTTTTTTAATACAATAAGCTCGCATAATCACATACTTCGATAATAAAAATTCTCCACATAATTTAATAAATGTAATACATATAATTAAATTAATCTACCACAATTGCATCAATTAATTATTTAATCTAATAATTAAATCATCGAAAATATTTATTTAATCCAATAAATATTAAAATTAATTTACAAAATTCTCGTTCGTCACATCTTTCCCCCCCCCCCCCCAAAAGGATTCTGTCCCAGAATCTCGACTCAATAAATTCGACCCGTTACATTTATGTTGCGTGAAGAAGCAGATTATTGGTGGGAATCTGTGAGACCCCGACTTTTATGAAATAAAAGTATTCAATTTTTCTATTTTGGTAAATAGTTAAATTGATAAAAGTTTAACGTTAATGGTAATATGTGGAAAAAAAATTGCAAAGTAAACAAGTTGATATAAAATATTCGTTTTATCGGAAAATATCCGTATGACGGTACAATCATTGGTGGATCCCACAACGGAATTATTGTCGAATTGAGAAAACGATAAAAATATTTTTATAAAAATAACGGCGGAAGTTTAACCATTAATACTGTTGAACTACTCGATAGTAAAAGTACAGTAATACGCGTGGTTGCATAGTAGCACATGATATTGATTATTGATGCTTATGTGATAAGTCACTCAGTTTTGTTTTATTGGTATTATTAATGTAATAAAACAGAAAAACTTTTTATATAAAACAGAATACTTTTATAAAGTTATTAGTTTTATTAGGCTAATAGTAAAATATTTTTATATAAAACAAAATACTTTTTATAAAGTTATCTGTTTTATTAGACAATAATTAGAATATATTATATTTTATTATGCATAGTATTTGCATAGTGCTTACATAGTAAAAAATTTTATAAAGTTATTCATTTTATTAGATTATAAATAGAATATATTATATTTTATTTAAAAAAATTTGCTTTAAATATGGACCGTCAGATTAAAGTAAATTAATCTGGACCGTTCATGAGTTAGTTACTATGCAGTCTATTTTTTTATAAATAGAAGCTCATTTCTTCGTTATTTCTTACGAATTCACTGAAACTCTAGAGAGAGAAACTATAGCGAATTCTTCTTCTATAATCTTGAGCGTATTTCTTTAGAGTTTAAGAAAGCTTTGAGCGTAGTGCAAGTTTTCTTCGAGTATATGTTCGCCCTACCAGTCGGAATACTCTTCTTTCAAAGGTAGGGGATATAATTGTCGTACTCGTAAAGGATATTATTATTATTTATTATTATTATTATTATTATTATTATTATTATTATTATTATTATTATTATTATTATTATTATATTAAGGGATATTATTTGTTGTACTCGTAAGGGGTATTATTTCTTTTGTATTCATGAAGAGAACTTCTGTTATTCCATTCTTTATTATTTTGCTAGAATAACCAGTATACGCGGACTACCCTATACTTGGTGACATTCTTCTAATATTCCGTCTTTATTATTATTCTGCTGGAATATCCTGTCTATGCGTTTTAGCCGGACCTGGTTCCGTATTTATTATTCTGTTGGGAATAACCTGTATGTGCAGTCTCTATCGCATGTATGGTGAATCCTTCTGTTATTTCATTCTTTATTATTCTGTTAAAATAACCTATCTATATGGATTACCACATTCATGGTTAATGATCCTTTGTATTTCATTCCTTGTTAAATTGTGGAAATGATCTGTTTACGTGGATTATGATGAAAGTCATAATAAAAGCATTGGACTAATGAAAATCATGGGTATATGTTGTATTAGTAAGTGTTATGATAAGTTATGTTGGTAATTATGTGAAAACATGAAAGTTTCTTAGAAATCACATAAGGTTTAAAAATTAGATATTGGTGAAAATAGAACATGAAATTAAATTGACCATATCTCCTATTATATTTTGAAATTTTGAGTGTGGTCAAGTTCTAGAGTTAGGTCTATGAGTTTTGTAACTTATTCAAGTTGAATCACTAGAAAAGGTGTTGTAGATTTTCGTGTGGACTAATTTTAACAAAGTACGAAAAACTACAAAATATGAAAAAGGCTGCTGCCACGATTTTAAAAAGGCTGTTTCGGCCACTTAATTTGTGAGAAAAATTCTGGCCTTGTGGGACATGAAAGTATATGGTATAAAGTACCTCCTGTCCAAAAATGAGCTCATTCCGACTTAAAATGAGCAAGTTATGACCGTTTCAATATTTAGGTTTTTTCGACGAAAAATGCTATAACCGGAGTTCTATAACTTCGATGACCATGAAATTTAAATTGGAAGCTCACGTTAAGATGTGTAAGATCCTACCAAGATTTGGGAATTTCTGAAGTTAACCGTGAGGTAGCTAATTTCTTAAGGAATTAATTAGAAATTGATTATTTAAAAATAGTAAATGAATTTTAAAAAATGTCAAGAAAAATATATGTTCAATATGGGACTATATTATGCTAAATCCCAGAAAAGAATAATTTTTGGGACTGATTTGGTATTTTTCATGAAAATAGTTTAGCTACGAACATATGAGTTAAATATGTTATGTGGAGTTAAAGAATTGGTAAATAGGATTTTATGGCTTGGAAATCCTATATAATGTATATACAGATTTTTGATGAGTAATTTGATTATTGGTGATGAAATCTTATGAGTATGACATTTTTGAATGATTAAACTGCATTATTTGGAAAAGTGTAAATAATTAAATGTAATTATTTATAAGTTTAAGAAGTGATTAAAATATTGTTATAGTATTAAAAGTATTAGATTATGATTTTATTAAGTGATTGATAATGTCTGGATAAATTTAAAGTCTTTAATATTTATCCTTGATTTAGTTCGATTAATGCTTATAATATTGTCATCATCCTCATATTTATATTATGTTGAAAGTCATCTGTGGCCTGTAGTGCATAGATGGACTTGGTATGATTATGACCAGGGATTATTCGGTAAAATCATGACCGTAATGTTACAAATGATGTGAAAAAAGTCCTCATTGGCCCGAAGTGCATTGATGAACAGTTTTTGGTATGATTATGGCTATGGATTCTCTTCGGCCAAGGGTGCAAAGATGAATTATTTTATAGCATGATCAAGACCGTTGATAAAAACACGATTATCTTTGGCCCGTAGTGCATGAATAATTTGTGGTTGTGATACAAATAAAAAAGTCCTCATTGCCCGTAGTGCATTGATGGACAGTTTTTGCCATGATTATGGCTATGGATTCTCTTCGGCCAAGGGTGCAAAAATGAATTGTTTTATGCCATGATCAGGACCGTTGATGAAAACACAATTATCTTTGGCCCGTAGTGTATGGTTAATTCGTGGTCGTGATACTAAAGAATATCATTGGCCTGTAGTGTAGGGATGATTTGATGATCTGGATTATTTATTGAGCTGAGTCTTAGCAATGAAATTTTAATTCATGAATGTGATAATAATGAATATCTTTGGCCGTAGTGCAAAGATGATTTAATGATTACGAGCAGGAATTGTGATTTGGTATAACCATGATTTTTGATATTTCAGGTGAAGACAGGTAATGAAAATTATCTTCGTCCTGGGTGCGAAGAGGAATTTAGAATCACTATTGTGATTATGAGTTATTCACATGATCGTGGATGGGAATTGTTGATTGATGTTACAGGGATAAAACATTATTGGTGGACTTTTAACATAGAGAAGATAATAGACCTTATAGTGTATTTGACTCTTCTAATGGATTGCTCGTTCCGCTGTAACTATGGTTGAAAAGTTTTATCATCTACCATATGTTCTAAATCTCTGATTTATTATTGATGAAAGCTATTGATATTTTAATTATCTTTAGTCGTGATATTTTTTACTGGGCTAGCTGTGCTCACCCTTTCTGTTTCACAATTCCTTTCAGGTAATAAGAGTGTTGCCGTAAAAGTGTTGCCGTAAGAGTGTTGTCGGGTCAAGCGGGGATAACAGGGGAATAGAACCATGGTCTCTAGCTGTGAAGGTTCTTCCTAAACAGTATAGAAAAGTGTGTTGTATTCTATACAACATTTAGTAGTTATATTTGGTGAATCAAATAGGGTGAGGTGAACCCAACTTTGGAAGGGTGTTTTGCCACTATCATACAAGATGTCTAATGACATACAACCTCGTGTTATCATAAGACAGGGTTGTACGAATCCACTTGCTGAGTATATCTACGGGCACTACCTATATGATCTTGGAGTTTATTTGAAATATAATATTCACTTGGAAACAGTGGAGATAGTTATAAGTCAAGAGAAGACTCGCCATTGGAAAAAAGATGATAGTAATCTTCTTATTTTTCCTTGGGGTCTATTGGGTCAACCAAGGATAATTATGTGGCCATATGATATCTATTATAACCTAGACGCATGACCTCCCATGTACGAAGGTTTCCTTGAGCACTTCCGAAAGATTTTAATTTTTAAAACAGTTTTTAACTATACTTTTATGTAAAGTACCATTGTAAGGTTGTGGTCGAGGCACCATGAGAGTTACATACAATTGTATTAAAACTCACAGTTAACTGTGGTCTTATTCTATACGACAGCTAAACATTTGTATAAATGAAGTTGTATTTGAATTTTGTACCATATATCTGGCGACTCAGAATGGGTGATGTATACCTAATTTTGGGGGCGTCACAGTTGATATCAGAGCCATAAGTGTGAAGAGCCCTGAGCCTCTCGCTGGTGACTTCCAAGTCCTGGAATGCACCAAAGCCAGACTCTCCGTAGGGGATGCCGTCTTTCGGTGGCAAGTGGATAGGTATCATTGTGAGGTGCTATCCAAGTAAAGGGATTAGAGTCACATTTGGTATCAGAGATTAGGGATATGGTCGCTGGCGGAGATAAGAGTCTAGAACTAGGAGGGGAGAGACGAGTTATATACTTCGCTAGAGTGTGACTTACCTAAGCTGAAATTGTTTACTTGATAAGTTGACTAATTGTGATATGTCAATTAAGTTTTGAAGATATATTCTAAAATGATATCTGAAATACAGGAGATAAGCAATAAAAAAATCATGATACAGAGGATATAACCGGAAAGGTACAATCCAAAAAGAAAGCAAGGTATTCTCATCTCTTCGAATATCATAAGGAGGGGTGATTGTGAGACTCCGAATTTTATAAAATAAAAGTATTCAATTTTTCTATTTTGATAAATAGTTAAATTGATAAAAGTTTAAAGTTAAGGCTAATATGTGAAAAAAAAAATTGGAAAGTAAGCAAGTTGATATAAAATATTCATTTTGTCGGGGAATATCCGTACGACGGTACAATCATTGGTGGACCCCACAACGGAATTATTGTCGAAATGAGAAAACGATAAAAATATTTTTATGAAAATAACGGCGGAAGTTTTACCATTAATACTATTGAACTACTCGGTAGTAAAAGTACAGTAATACGCGTGGTTGCATAGTAGCACACGGTATTGATTATTGATGCTTATGTGATAAGTCACTCAATTTTGTTTTATTGGTATTATTAATATAATAAAACAGAAAAGCTTTTTATATAAAACAAAATACTTTTATAAAGTTATTCGTTTTATTAGGCTAATAGTAAAATCTTTTTATATAAAACATAATACTTTTATAAAGTTATCTGTTTTATTAGACAATAATTAGAATATATTATATTTTATTATGCATAGTGCTTGCATAGTAAAATCTTTTATAAAGTTATTCGTTTTATTAGATTATAAATAGAATATATTATATTTTATTTAAAAGATTTTGATTTAAATATGGACTGTCAGATTAAAGTAAATCAATCTGGACCGTTCATGAGTTAGTTATTATGCAGTCCATTTTTCTATAAATAGAAGCTCATTCCTTCATTATTTCTTACGAATTCACTAAAACTCTAGAGAGAGAAACTATAGAGAGAGTTCTTCTTCTATAATCTTGAGCGTATTTCTTTAGAGTTTAAGAAAGCTTTGAGCGTAGTGCAAGTTTTCTTCGAGTATATGTTCGCCCTAGCAGTCGAAATACTCTTCTTTCAAAGGTAGATGATATAATTGTCGTACTCGTAAAGGATATTATTTTTATTATTATAGTAAGGGAAATTATTTGTTGTACTCGTAAGGAGTATTATTTCTTTTGTATTCATGAAGATAACTTCTATTATTCCATTCTTTATTATTCTGCTGTAATAACCAGTATACGCGGACTACCCTATACTTGGTGACATTCTTCCAATATTCTGTCTTTATTATTATTCTGCTAGAATATCCTGTCTGTGCATTTTACGCCGAACCTGGTTCCATCTTTACTATTCTGCTGGAATATCCTGTCTGTACGTTTTACGCCGGACCTGGTTCCATAATTATTATTCTGTTGAGAATAACCTGTCTGTGCGGTCTCTATCACATGCATGGTAAATCCTTCTGTTATTTCATTCTTTATTATACTGTTGGGATAACCTGTCTATGTGGATTACCACATGCATGGTGAACGATCCTTTGTATTTCATTCCTTGTTAAATTGTGGAAATGTTCTGTTTACGTGGATTATGATGAAAGTCATAATAAAAGCACTGGACTAATGAAAATCATGGGTATATATAGTATTAGTAAGTGTTATGATGAGTTATGTTGGTTATTATGTGAAAACATGAAAGTTTCTTAGAAATCACAAAGGGTTGAAAAATCAGATTTTGGTGAAAATAGAACATGAAATTCAATTGACCATATCTCCTATTATATTTTGAATTTTTGAGTGTGGTCAAGTTCTAGAGTTTGGTCTATGAGTTTTGTAACTTATCCAAGTGGAATCGCTGGAAAAGGTGTCGTAGATTTTCATGTGGACTGATTTTAGCAAAGTACGAAAAATTGCAAAATATGAAAAAGGCTGCTGCCATGATTTTAAAAGGACTGTTTCAGCCACTTAATTTATGAGAAAAATTCTGGCCTTTTGGGACATGAAATTATATGGTATAAAGTACCTCCTGTCCAAAAATGAGCTCATTCCGACTTAAAATGAGTAAGTTATGACCATTTCAATAGTTAGGTTTTTCTGACGAAAAACGCTATAATCAAAGTTTTATAACTCCGATGACCATGAAATTTAAACTGGAAGCTCACGTTAAAATGTGTAAGATCTTGCCAAGATTTGGGAATTTTTGGAGTTAACCGTGAGGTAGCTAATTTCTTAAGGAATTAATTAGAAATTGATTATTTAAAAATAGTAAATGAATTTTAAAAAATATCAAGAAAAATATATTTTCAATATGGGACTATATTATGCTAAATCCCAGAAAAGAATAATTTTTGGAACTGATTTGGTATTTTTCATGAAAATAGTTTAGCTACGAACATATGAGTTAAATATGTTATGTGGAGTTGAAGAATTGGTAAATAGGATTTTATGGCTTGAAAATCCTATATAAGGTATATGCAGATTTTTGATGAGTAATTTGATTATTGGTGATGAAATCTTATGAGTATGACATTTTTGAATGATTAAACTGCATTATTTAGAAAAGTGTAAACAATTAAATGTAATTATTTATAAGTTTAAGAAGTGATTAAAATATTGTTATAGTATTAACAGTGTTAGATTATGATTTTATTAAGTGATTGATAATGTCTGGATAAATTTAAAGCATTATCCTTGATTTAGTTCGATTAATGCTTATAATATTGTCATCATCCTCATATTTATATTATGTTGAAAGTCATCTGTGGCCTGTAGTGCATAGATGGACTTGGTATGATTATGACCAGGGATTATTCGGTAAAATCATGACCATAATGTTACAAATGATGTGGAAAAAGTCCTCATTGGCCCGAAGTGCATTGATAGACAGTTTTTGGTATGATTATGGCTATGGATTCTCTTCGGCCAAGGGTGCAAAGATGAATTATTTTATAGCATGATCAAGACCGTTGATAAAAACACGATTATCTTTGGCCCGTAGTGCATGAATAATTTGTGGTTGTGATACAAATAAAAAAGTCCTCATTGCCCGTAGTGCATTGATGGACAGTTTTTGGCATGATTATGGCTATGGATTCTCTTCGGCCAAGGGTGCAAAAATGAATTGTTTTATGCCATGATCAGGACCGTTGATGAAAACACGATTATCTTTGGCCCGTAGTGTATGGATAATTCGTGGTCGTGATACTAAAGAATATCATTGGCCTGTAGTGCAGGGATGATTTGATGATGTGGATTATTTATTGAGCTGAGTCTTAGCAATGAAATTTTAATTCATGAATGTGATAATAATGAATATCTTTGGCCGTAGTGCAAAGATGATTTAATGATTACGAGCAGGAATTGTGATTTGGTATAACCATGATTTTTGATGTTTCAGGTGAAGACAGGTAATGAAAATTATCTTCGTCCTGGGTGCGAAGAGGAATTTAGAATCACAATTGTGATTATGAGTTATTCACATGATCTTGGATGGGAATTGTTGATCGATGTTACAGGGATAAAACATTATTGGTGGACTTTTAACATAGAGAAGATAATAGACCTTATGGTGTATTTGACTCTTCTAATGGATTGCTCGTTCCGCTGCAACTATGGTTGAAAAGTTTTATCATCTACCATATGTTCTAAATCTCTGATTTATTATTGATGAAAGCTATTGATAATTTAATTATCTTTAGTCATGATATTTTTTTACTGGGCTAATTGTGCTCACCCTTTCTGCTTCACAATTCCTTTCAGGTAATAAGAGTGTTGCTGTAAGAGTGTTGCCGGGTCGAGCGGGGATAACAGGGGAATAGAACAGTGGTCTCTAGCTGTGGAGGTTCTCCCTAAACAGTATAGAAAAGTGTGTTGTATTCTATACAACATTTAATAGTTATATTTGGTGAATCAAATAGGGTGAGGTGAACCCAACTTTGGAAGGGTGTTTTGCCACTATCACACAAGATGTCTAATGACATACAACCTCGTGTTATTATAAGACAAGGTTGTACGAATCCACTTGCTGAGTATATCTACAGGCACTACCTATATGATCTTGGAGTTTATTTGAAATATAATATTCACTTGGAAACAGTGGAGTTAGTTATAAGTCAAGAGAAGACTCGCCATTGGAAAGAAGATGATAGAAATCTTATCGTTTTTCTTTGGGGTCTATTGGGTCAACCAAGGATAATTCTGTGGCCATATGATATATATTATAACCTAGACGCATGGCCTCCCATTTACGAAGGTTTCCTTGAGCACTTCCCAAAGATTTTAATTTTTAAAACAGTTTTTGACTATACTTTTATGTAAAGTACCATTGTAAGGTTGTGGTCAAGGCACCATGAGAGTTACATACATTTGTATTAAAACTCACAGTTAACTGTGGTCGTATTCTATACGACAGCTCAACAGTTGTATAAATGAAGTTGTATTTGAATTTTGTACCATGTATCTGGCGATTCAGAATTGGTGATGTATACCTAATTTTGGGGGCGTCATAGAATCTGTAAAATGTACTCAGCTTGCCGCGCTAAAAATATCTTGGGAGAAGTTCCAAGAAATTTTCAATGACAAGTACTTTCCCGAAAGTATTCGTCACATGAAGGAGGTTGAATTCATCAAGTTGAAGCAAAACAATATGGCCGTGTCACAGTACGAAGCTAAGTTTGCCAAGTTGTCCCAGTTTGCGTCCCACTTGGTTGATAATGGGGAGAGAATGACGCGGATGTTTCTAAGAGGTTTGAAACCTGAGATACGTTAATACCTAATTTCTCACAAACTTTGTTTGTATTCAGATATTGTAAATAGGGCTCAGTTATTGGAGCACGATAATGAGTCAACCCAACCAAAAGAGAGCAGCCAGCAAATCGATAATACCAGTGGTAGCAGTCATCGAAGTGGTGACAATAAACGTGGAGGGAATCAACATGCCATAAATGGTAACCACTTCGGTGGTAATCATGGCCAAGTTAATAGAAATGAAAATTTCAAGAATAAGAAATTCAATAATGATGGAAAGACGTCAGCACCAACACATGTTGTTAAGGAAAGAGAACGACCACCGGTTGTATGTTACAAATGCTAAGGGGGGGGAAACATCTGTCCAAACTATACGCAGCAGTCCAAAACATGTTACAATTGTGGAAGAGAAGGTCACCTAGCTCGATTTTGTCGTGCAGTAAAGTCAAGTCCAGTTGGGATGGAGGCACCAAAGGCCATCCTAGAGAAGTCAAAGCCGGTAGTTTAAGTGAGAGCGTTTATCGAGAATCCCGAACGAATTTATCACGGGTAAGTTAATCATAAACGCTTATGAAGTCTATACCTTATTCGATACGGTTCTACCCACTCTTTTATTTATCTTACTTGCGCTCAACGTTTGAACTCGACTCCGGAGAAATTAGACTTTAACTTATCTGTTGAAACTCCATTGGGAGAAACATTCATTATACCCACTATTTATAAGTCTTGTTTGATCCAAATCGGCACTCACACATTACTTGTCGACCTTATTTCTTTGAAAATACTTGCATTTGATGTGATTTTAGGGATTGATTGGTTAATTACTCATTATGCAAAAAAAATTGATTATTTTCTTAAGGTTGTTAGCTTTTATATTCCTAACCAACCTATTATGCGAATTCAAGCAACCAAACCACTAAAGTCAATCACTGTCATATTAAGCCATAAAGTTATTCATTTATTAAGAAACGGATGTCAAGCTTTCTTTGCCTATGTCACAGATTTAAACAAAAATACGTCAGATTTGAATGATATTACTATTGTTAATAAATTTTACGACGTATTTCCTGAAGAACTTCCTAGCCTGCCCCCAGAGCGTGAAATCAAAATTTGTATCAACCTTGAACCCGGTACAAAACCCTCAAATATTTCTTCACCTAAAACGAACGTAACATGCACCAAAGACGTTGGCTCGAGCTGTTGAAAGATTACGATCATACCATTCAATACCATCCTAGAAAAGCGAACATGGTAGCTGACTCGTTGAATGGAAGATCGTATGCGTTTACGAGTGCGATATTGTTAAACACAAAGACTCATTTTGTACGAATTACAAAAGATAGAGATAAAGTTAAAGACTCTAGGGACCCTCGTGATGATATCAAATATACGAATAGAAACGACTTTAATTGATAAAGTTAAAGCCACTCAAGATATAGACTCCAACCTGATGAAAGTAAAGAAGAAGGTTCAAGAAGGCATTATTTTAGAAGCAAGAGTCGATGAAGCGAGGAAAGCTCAAACCCTCAATTTATTGGTCCGTTTGAAATCCTTGATCGAGTAGGAACTATGGCTTAAAGACTCGCCTTACCACCAAGTATGTCTCGTATTTATAACGTTTTTCATATATCTATGTTACGTTTATATGTGGACGACCTAAACCACATTATTGAATTAGAATTAGACGAGATAACAGAAGATTTAACGTACGAGGAGGTACCAGTCGAGATTTTGGATAAGAAGGAGCATGTCCTACGCACAAAGGTTATACCACAAGTCAAAGTTTTGTGGAAGAACTATGTTGTTGAAGAAATGACCTGGGAGTTGGAATTGGAAATTAAAGCGAGTTATCCTCACCTCTTCGACATACCAGGTACGTACGTAAATTTTGATGGCGAAATTTCATAAGGAGAGAAGATTGTAAGACTCCAAATTTTATGAAATGAAAGTATTCAATTTTCTTATAATTATTATTTTATTTAGTAAATGGTTAAATTGATAAAAAAAAAAAAAAAAAGAGGTTAAAATTAAGGGTGATATGTGAAATTTTTTCAAAGTAAGCAAGTTGATATAAAATATTCGTTGTATCGGGGAATATTCGATTGGTCGGGGAATATTCGTTTTAACAGGAATATTCTTTTTAACAAGAATATTCGTACAACGACGTCACAATCATTGGTGGACCCCACAACGGAATAACTGTCGGAGTTAGAAAACGACAGAATTATCTTTTTATAAAAATAACGGCGAAAGTTATACCGTTAAACTGTTAAACAGTAATACGCGTGGTTGCATAGTTGCACATGATATTGATTATTGATGTTTACGTGAGAAGTAACTCAGTTATACGCAATTATTGCTACAATAATTGCTACATAGTATCTCACGTTATTTGATTCAATTATTATCACAGTATCATCTGCATAATATTTTATATTATTTAATCAATAATTGAGACGGCAAAGTTATTCATATTATTATTTGCAATATTAATGATGTCTAGAAAGTTATGTCGATGAGAGGTTTGGTCACCTAATTGCGCGTCAATAGGGAAAAATCCTTATCGGAATGCCCTTTTTTTCCTGGGAATGATCTGGTTGTTAAATATTGTGAGCTATAAGATTAATGATGAATAATTGTTAATATATTAAAAATGTGTTTATTAAAGATAAGTAATTTGTGGAAAATATTTATTCAATTTTTAATATAAATAGAGAGGTTTGTTATGAGGTATTTGTTATAAGTTTGACTTATTATTCCATGAAGAGATGTGCTAATTTTTCAGACCGTTGGTTGAAGATATAATAGTAAATCAATATGGGCCGCTGGTGGAAAGTTATAATAGTAAATCAATATGGATCGCTGGTTTAAAATTTTAATAGTAAATCATTATGGACCGTTGCTTTAAGTTTTAATAGTAAATTAATACAGACCGTCCGTTTAAAAGTGAATTAATTTGAGCCGTTCATGAATTAGTTACTATTCAATCATTTTTCCTATAAATAGAAGCTCATTCCTTCATTATTTCTTACGAATTCACTGAAACTCTAGAGAGAGAAACTATAGAGAGCAAGAAGAAGAGTATTCTGCTACTACCATACTTCAGTATTCACTCTTCTATTAAGGTAAGGGGTGTTATTTATTTCATATCCGCTTACGATATTATTTTTCGTATTTGTAAGAAATATTATCTTCGTTCAATATTCGTAATGGATATTATTTGTTGTATTCGTAAGTGTAACGCCCCTAAAATAGGTATACATCATCCATCTTGAGTCGCCAAATACATGGAATAAAATTCAAATTCAACTGTCGTGTGACATACGACAAAACATAAACTGAGAGTTTTAATACGAATATTGTCTTCTAGATAGTATTCAACACAAATGGAGTCCTCAATACATTTATTATCACACTATTTCATAGAATAGTGAGGATTACTAATGCTATCATCTGGACTGTCACTCCGTTTCCCGACTAGTCCCTGCTACGTTCTCATTTCCTGAAGAGGACAATGAAAGCAAAAGGGTGAGCTCAACTAGCCCAGTAAGAAATATTATGACTAAGATAATGAAGAATAATTTATCATTAGCCTTCAACAGTGTTAAACTGATAAAATATAACAAACATCAAGTTTAATTGCAGCGGAATAAGTAATCCATTAGAAGAGTCAAGTAGAGAATAAAATCTACTATCTTCTATGATTTAAAAGGATTTTTATCACTTTTATCGCTGAGACTTAGCTTAATAAATAATCCACATCATCCCTGTACTACGACCAATGATATTCATTAGTATCACAACCACAAATTATCCATGCACTACGGGTCAAGGATATTCGTGTTTTTATCAATGGTCATGATCATGCAAACAACTGTCCATCAATGCACTATGTGCCAATGAGGACTTTTACCACATCATTTGTAACATTACGGTCATGATTATACCGAATAATCCCTGGTCATAATCATACCAAGTCCATCTATGCACTACACGCCACAGATGACTTTCAATATATTATAAATATGAGGATGATGACAATGATATAAGAATTCAATAAAAATAAGTTCAAGGATAAATTTTTAAAGATTTATAATATAATTTATCCAGAAATCAATAACGTCCAAATTGTCAACATGATACTGCTTTGTGGAGTAAAATTCAAGAATACTATTGTATAAAAAATGATTTGGACCAAAAAGTAATCAATTTTTGTCATGAATAGTACCCCGGGTGAATAGTAACCGAGTGAATAGTACCCAGTGAATAGTAACTTCGAGAATAGTAACCCCGTGAATAGTACCCCGGTATAAAAAATTTAAAACTTATCAAGAATGCTCAGAATAATATTTTCATGAAAAGATACTGGATGAAACGCAAATATCAAGGATATTCTGCTAATTTCATGGAGTATAGAAGCCAAAACTTAACAAAATGAGTATAAAATTTGAAATCTGAAATGAAATAATATTACTTACATACTACAG
Organism: Panax japonicus; assembly: GCA_020205505.1. Taxonomy (NCBI): domain Eukaryota; kingdom Viridiplantae; phylum Streptophyta; class Magnoliopsida; order Apiales; family Araliaceae; genus Panax; species Panax japonicus. Next base: position 54,139,729 of record CM035105.1, on the reverse strand, counting down.
AGTATGAAAGAAAATATTAGTTTATACGAATACTGAACAAAAATAATATCCCTTACCTCGAAAGAATAGTACTTCTAGCTGGAATATCAGATATAACGCTGAAAGGAACTTGCACTGTATAGAAACACTCAAAGTATCAAAATACTCACAAGAATACGCTTGATAATATAGAGAGAGAAGATTTTAGTTTCTGGTGTGATTTTTAATTCTAACCTAGGCACCTTATTTATAGGAAAATGCTTAGAACACCACAGCAAAAAATTTAATAAAATATTAATATATTTTTTTATAAATTCCTACGCACACTTCCTTTGATCCAAAACATCAGCCACACAAGTGCCCCCCCCCCCCCCCCTCACCAAAATAAAAAAACGTTTTTCTTAAAAAAATAATTAAAACTTCAAAAACAATTATTCCGGAACTTCAATAATTCATAATAAATATCTTTTTTATCAGAAAAATTCGAATCTTATGTCCATTCTATAGGAAATTCAATTCTTTATAACTTTGTAGCTTTAAGTTTTTCCAAATTTCAAACAGAAATTGACCGAAATTCACATACGGACGATTTTACAAGCTATAATCAAATTTCAGTCAAAAAATGGGGCCCACCAACACACAAAAACATGTGTTAAACAATTTTTATAAAAAAATACTCTTCCTCCTCATTTACTCATATATCACATATTCATTGTAAAAATATCACTATTAGTATATTATTATAATATAATAATATATTTAAATAAATTATTTTATTAGAAAAGATAAATATCAATTTTCAACAATTGTCAATTTTCTAAAAATTCCTCCATTTATATCCACATAAAAGAAATAATTTTCTTATCATATAAATCAATAATTAATTATTCACAAATAATATTACATAATCACAATACTGACAACCAGGCCGTTCTCAGGAAAGAGGGGGCTTTCCAATAAGGATTTCTCCTTACTGGCGCGCAATTAGATGACCAAACCTCTCCTTAGACAGAATTTTCTAGACATTGCCAATAATGCTATCTAATAATATTATTCCAATAATATGAATTATTGATCTGATAATGGAAAATATTGTGTAGTGATAATTATTGAAACAACAATAACATAAAATATCAATGCAACAATTATTGAATCAATTAAATAAAATATTAAACAGTAATTACTGTAACAATTATTGAGTAGTCCCTTCTTACATAAGAATCAATAATTGGAGCAATACCGTGTGCTACTTTGTTTTAACCACCGGGTATTCCAACAGTATTAACGGTAACAACTACGCTGTTATTTATAAACAACTTATACTTGTCATTTTCTTCATCCAATCGTTTTCCGTTATGGGGCCCATACAAGGCTGCGCCGTCGTACGAATATTTCCCGACAGTAAGCATATTCCACGACCAAACGAATATTCTCCGACAACAATGAATATTTTATAACCACTGGCTTATTTAAGATATTTATGCATTTTACCCATAACTAACCACATTAATTAAATCAACCCTTACTATTTCAAAATAATAAATAGTGAAAATTCAATTTCATATATAATAAGTTGGGGTTTTACAGTAAGGGGTGTTATTTATTTCATATTCTATTACGATAGTATTTTTCGTATTCGTAAAGAATATTATCTTCTGTAAGACCCCAAGTTATTATAAATAAAATCGAATTTTCTCTAATTATTATTGTGAATAATAAGGTGTTAAATTGATACAATATTTTGGTTATGGGTGAAATGTGCAAATTTTGCAAAATAAGCAAGTGGTTATTAAATAATCATTGTTGTCGGGGAATATTCGTTTGGTCGTAGAATATTCTTGTTGTCGGGAAATATTTATACGACGGTGCAGTCATTTGTGGGCTCCATAACAGAATAATTATCGGATGAAGAAAACGACAAGTTTGAGTTTTTATAAATAACGGTATAGTTGTTACCGTTAACACTGTTGGAATACCCGGTTGTTAAAATACAGTAATACGCGTGGATGCACAGTATTTTTGAATTATTGATTCTTACGTAAGAAGGCACTACTCAATAATTTTTATAGTAATTACTTATCAATATTTTATTTTATTGATTCAATAATTGCTGCGTTGATATTTTATATTATTGTTGTTTCAATAATTGTCACTGCACAGTATTTCCCATTATCAGATCAATAATCATATTATTTGAATAATATTATTAGATAGCATTATTGTCAATGTCTAGAAAGTTCTGTCAAGGAGAGTTTTGGTCACCTAATTGCGCGCCAGTAAGGAGAAATTCTTATTGGAAAGCCCCCTCTTTCCTGAGAACGGCCTGGTTGTCATAAATGTGATTCTGTAATATTATTTGTGAATAATTAATTACTGATTCATATGATAAAGAAATATTTATTTTATGTGGATATAAATGTTGGATATATTTATTGTGGTTAAAAATGAAGTAGTTAATGTTGAGGTGTTTTATCAGTATTTTTGTCGAAATGGAGGTATTAAAAATTAAGCCAGTGTTTTTGAGATATATTGCGTGAGTTATAATTTTTAATCCGATCGTTGGATCGTTGGGATTTTTGGATATGTTATACATATATAAGTTGACTATATGTCAACAAATTTTGAACCGTTAAAAATGAACGTATGATTTGTTATGACTTTTAAGAGGTGACTGATTCAGAAATTATTGAAGTATCTGAATTTAGCATTTTGATGGAAAATTCTAGAATTTGTGGGCCCCACTTTTGGTTGATGAGAAATGTGCTGGAATTTTTATTCAAATGTGGTGGGTGGGAATAGTAGCAGGTAAAGTCATCAGGTTGCAGGTCAAGTCTGCTTCGGCGTGCTAACATTTTCCTATAAATAGAGGGCTAAGTTAGAATTGAAAATCACACCAAAAATATTAGATTTCTCTCTTTCTCTCTCTATATTATCGAGTGTATTTTGTGAGTATTTAGATACTTTGTGAGTTTCTATTTATCAGTGCAAGTTTTCTTTAGCCTTATACCGATATTCCGATCAGAAGTACTGTTATTTTGAGGTAAGAGATATTATTTTCTTCATATATGATATTATTTCTTCAATATCATTATGCCGAAGTATTGATCTGAACTTTTTATCAAATTTGAAATTTTTTGTGTCGGGGTTACTATTCACGTATACGGCACTATTCACGTATGCGGCACTATTCACCGAAAAATGAAATTTTCTTCTTTTTGTCCAAGATGTCTATTATAGTTACTATCTTTGATTGTATCCATGTTTTGATCTTTATTCTTGAATTTTACTTCAAAATTGGTTATTATGGAGTATTATTGATCTTGGATAAACTGTTATAAGAATCCCTACTATTTGTCCTTCTGTTTCACTGAATTCATTTTTTTAAAATATTTTTCATCATCCTCAGTCCTAAATGATGATATTACTAAATATCTTTGGCCTGTAGTGCAAAGATAAATGATTAACTGATGAATATCTTTGGCCCTTACTGCAAAGATGAACAGGTGTTGAGATGAACATGACCAACTAGTCATACAAATGAATATCTTTGGCATGTAGTGCAAAGATGAATATTTGATTCAAGATTTATATTGATTGATGTTACAGGCATAAAATATTGATAATAGAATTTTAAATCTTAGAAGATAGTGGAATTCTTTCTCTACTTGACTCTTCTAATGGATTGTTATTTCCGCTGTAGTTGTGGATCTAAAACTTGTTGTCTATTATATTTTATCAGATTTTTTCCTGTTGAAGACTAATGATAATTTGTTGTATATTATCTTAGTCATAATATTCTTTACTAGGCTAGTTGAGCTCACCCTTTTCCTTTTTATTCCATTTTTCTTCTCAGAAGGTGAGAACATAGCAGGATCTAGTCGGGGTATGGAGTGATGGTTCTAGAAAGATGTTTTAGCAGTCCTCACTATTTCTGTAAAATAGTGTTTGAATAATTATAATGAGGACTTATTTGAGTGTGGATATTGACTAGAAGATAATATTTGTATTTAAACTCACAATTTGTGTTGTCGTATTTTGCACGACAATTGTATTATTAAAGTTATAGTTTGCTTTATGTACCATGTATTTGGTGACTCAGAATGGGTGTTGTATACCTATTTTGGGGGCATCACATCTTCATTCAATATTCGTAAGAGATATTATTTGTTGTATTCGTAAGGGGTATTATTTCTTTTGTATTAATAAAGAGAGTTATTTTCTTTCAATACTCGTAAGGGTTGTTATTCCATTCTTTATTATTCTGTAGGAATAACCTGTCTACGCAGACTATCGTATGTATGGTGAAATATTTTGTTATTCCATTCTTTATTATTCTATGGGAATAACTTATCTACGCGGACTACCGCATGCATGGTGAAATCTTTTGTTATTCTATTCTTTATTATTCTGTGGGAATAACCTGTCTACGCGAACTACCGCATACAAGGTGAAATCTTTTGTTATTCCATTCTTTATTATTCTGTGAGAATAATCTGTCTACGCGGACTACCGCATGACAGGTAAAAATCCATTTGTAGTTTCGTATATTATTTCTTTTCATATTCTTAAATTTAAACATATTATGGTAAGTATTGCTTCTATAATTCCTGAAATTAGCGAAATATCCTTGAGTTTTGCGCTTCATCCAGTATCGTTTCATTGAAATATTGATTTAAATTTTCTTATTAAATATCAATATTTTCACCCGGGGTACTATTCACAGGTTACTATTCACTCAGTTACTATTCACCCGAAGATTCGGGATACTTTTCATATCGAGTTACTATTCACGGGTTACTACTCACTCGATTACTATTTACTCGAATATTATTCACCCGAGGATTCGGGGTACTTTTTATACCAAGTTATTATTCACGGGTTACTATTCACTCGGGTACTTTTCATTTTTTGTCCAAGATTATTTTTGATACATGAATATAATTCTTGAATTTTACTCCACAAAGTAGTATCATGTTGACAATTTGGATATTTTTAAACTCTGGATAAATTTAAAGTCTTTAATATTTATCCTTGATCTCGTTTGATTTAATTCTTATAGCATTGTCATCGTTCTCATGCTTATATTATGATAAAAGTCATATGTGGCTTACGTGCATAGATGTACTATTGATTTCTATGATTATGATCAGGGATTATTCGGTATAATCATGACCATAATATTACAAATAATGTGGTAAAAGTCCTCATTGGCCCGTAGTGCATTGATGGACAGTTGTTGGTATGATCATGACAATTGATGATTACATAAATATCCTTGGCCCGTAGTGCAGGGATGATTCGATGATGTGATTTATTTATTAAGTTGAGTCTCAGCGATAAAGTTGATGAAAAACTTTTTAAATCATAGAAGATAGTAGATATCATGCTATATTTGACTCTTCTAATTGATTGATTGTTCCGCTGCAGTTAAACTTGATGTTTATTATATTTTTATCAGTTTAACATTGTTGAAGGCTAACGATAATTTATACTAGATTATCTTAGTCATAATATTTTTTACTGGGCTAGTTGGGCTCACCCTTTTGCTTTCGTTGTTCTCTTTAGGAAATGAGAACGTAGTCGGGACTAGTCGGGGAACAGAGTGATGGTCCGAGATGGTGGCTATAGTAGTCCTCACTATTTTATGAAATAGTGTGAAAATAAATGTAATAAGGACTTCATTTGAGTTTGAATACTGTCTATGAGGCAATATTCATGTAAAAACTCTAAGATACGTTGTTGTCGTATTATATAAAGGAAGTTTGTATTTGATTTATGTACCATGTATTTGACGATTCAGAATGGATGATGTATACCTATTTTGGGGGCGTCACAGCGAAAGCAGACTAAATTAATAGAATATTAATATTTTTTAAATTTTCCTACGCACACCTTCTTGACCAAATTATCAACCACCACTAGTGGGGCCCACCAAAATTCAACATTTTCCACACCAACCAAAAGTGGGACCCACCATGTTTTTAATAAAAATATCTATTTTTGAAACTTCAATAATTTATAATAAATAGCCCTTTATCAAAAAATACGAATTTTATGTCCATTCCATAGGAAATTTAATTCTTTACAACTTTGTAGAAGAAATTTTTTCCAAATTCTAATCAGAAAATGTCCGAAATTCACATACGGATGATTTTTAATACCTCAATTCTGACAAAATATTGATAAAACACCTCAATATTAATTCTTTCATTTATATCCATATAAAAATAAATATTTTCTTATCATATAAATCAATAATTAATTATTCACAAATAATATTATATAATTACAATAATCACAATCAGGTCGTTCACAAAAAAGAGGGGACTTTCCGATAAGGATTTATTCTTACTGGCGCGCAATTAGGTGACCAAATCTCTGTCCTAGATAGAACTTCCTTAGACATTACCAATAATGATATCTACTAATATTATTCAAATAATATGAATTATTGATCTGGTAATGAGAAATACTGTGCAGTGACAATTATTGAAATAACAATAATATAAAATATACCGTAGCGCAATTATTGAATCAATAAAATAAAATATTAAACAGTAATTACTGTAACAATTATTGAGTAGTGTCTTCTTACGTAAGAATCAATAATTCAAAAATACTGTACAATACCGTGTGCTACTGTGCAACCATGCGTATTATTGTATTTTAACCACCGTGTATTATAATAGTGTTAACGGTAATAATTACGCCGTTATTTATAAAAACTCAAACTTGTCATTTTCTTCATCCGACCGTTTTCCGTTATGAGGCCCACAAATGGCTGCGCCATCATACGAATATTTCCCGACAGCAAGAATATTCCACGACCAAATAAATATTCCCCGACAACAATGAATATTTTATAACCACTTGCTTATTTTGCAAAATTTGTATCTTTCACCCATAACCAAGGCATTATATCAAATTAACACTTTATTATTCAAAATAATAATTTAGAGAAAATTTAATTTTATTTATAAAAAGTTGGGGTCTTACACTTTTATTGTGAGATTCTATCTTCAACTCCTCATGGAGATTACAGCGTAAGAAAATCATAGTATTTACCTTGTTTTGACTAGATGTTACATTACCATCTTTAATAGTGTCTTCAAGATCCGTGACATCAAGATGAATTTCGGCATCAAGATGAATTTCAATATCAAGGATCCATGACAAATAATCCTTACCCATAATATCAAGTGCCACGAACTCAAGTTTGGTAAGCTTTGTCATTGTAACTTCATAAAAAAATATAAAAAATTATTAGAAATAAATATTGAATAAAAATTAGGTCAAATGTTGAATGTATCATTGTTACACTAGAGAATGATCTTAAGATTTGTATCACATGTTTCCGGCCTATATACTTGATTTAATAAAAAAAACAGAATATAAAAAAATACAATAACAATAGAAAAACACAAATTTATGATGTAACCTTCATTGACCATAAAAATGGTGTGCTCCAGCCTAAGCTTAACAATTAGTTGGTCATATTTAATACGGAGTACAAAGTTTTAAAATATTAATTTGTCAGACATTTTTTCTGGAGAAGAAAACTCATGGATACTAAAATGTAATTGTAACGTAAAAAGTTTACTTTATGTTTACTTTATATATATATTTTTAATTTCCCTAATTTATTATCATACTGCTTTCAACATGAGGAAATTTTGGTTAATGATATTTATTTTTTTCACATAACATATGCTCCATGCAAATAGCAAGTGGTTTTACTTTTAATTAAACTCATCTGTATATGCAGGAGAATTTATATATATATATATATATATATATATATATATATATATATATATATATACACCACGGATCCAGTCCGGTCTCCCGGACTGGACTTAAAATACGGACCCCAAAATTTTTTTTTTTTTTTGCTTTTTTTTTTTTGAAACAACTAAAAAAAAATAATTTATGGAACTGAAATTTTTCCATAATACAGTGTTTTGGGTGTGTTTTTAATACCTATACCGACCAATGTATGTACAGTCTGTCCAGACTGTACAGAAATGTTTTGGTATATGCATCCAAATCACACCCAAAACACTGTATTATGGAAAAATTTCAGTTCCATAATTTATTTATTTTTTTTAGTTGTTTCAAAAAAAAAAAAAGCAAAAAAAAAAAAAAAAAAGGTCCGGATTTTATAAAATCCGGGAGTCCGGACCTGATCCGGACTCTATATATATATATATATATATATATATATATATATATATATATATATATATATATATATAGGGATCCCTTCCATGGCAGCCGGTTGCTATGAGAACTGTGCAACCGTCCTTTTTGGACCGTTGATCAACTTATTGGAAGGTATAGATTGAATGCCATAATTGCCCAGCCGGTACAAGCTTTACCGGCTTTTATTTTAATATATTGCATTGCATGGTCAACTGTTATCATTTTAATATTAAAATACTCTAGCCGGCACAGCTTGTACCGGCCGGATATTTTTTTTAACGCATTTCTCTATTTTATGGGATGACTCAGCACATTAAAATCACATTAAAAAAATATAAAATACTCCAGCCGGCACAGCTTGTACCGGCCGGGTATTTGCTCTTCTTTTTTTTTTGCGGCTTGAGTAATCAAAACTTGCACTCTTGTTCACTGTACACTCATGAAGGCAAATGAATATTAATATTTTATAATATTGATATTAATATTAATACTAATATTACAAAATATTTTTTTTATAATACAATATTGTATTATAATATTATAATATTAATACAATATTTTGTAATATTAATATTATAATATTATAATACAATATTACAAAATATTTTTTTATAATACAATATTGTATTATAATATTATAATATTAATACAATATTTTGTAATATTAATATTATAATATTATAATACAATATTTTGTAATATTAATACAATAATATTGTAATAATATTTTCTAATATTACAAAATATTATAATTATTAATATTTTTGGGTAATATAAGTATTAATATTTTTGTAATAATATTATAATATTTTGTAATATTAGTATTAATATTTAATATTTAATATTAGTATTAATATTAATATTACAAATATTGTATTAATATCAATATTATAAAATATTAATATTCATTTGCCTTCATGAGTGTACAGTGAACAAGAGTGCAAGTTTTGATTACTTCAGCCGCAAAAAAAAGAAGAGCAAATACCCGGCCGGTACAAGCTGTGCCGGCTGGAGTATTTTATATTTTTTTAATGTAATTTTAATGTGCTGAGTCATATCCCATAAAATGGAGAAATGCGTTAAAAAAAAATACCCGGCCGGTACAAGCTTTGCCGGCTGGAGTATTTTAATATTAAAATGATAACAGTTGACCATGCAATGCAATATATTAAAATAAAAGCCGGTAAAGCTTGTGCCGGCTGGGCAATTATGACATTCAATCTAAACTTTCCAATAAGTTGATCAACGGTCCAAAAAGGGGGTGTTGCACAGTTCTCATAACAACCGGCTGCTATAGAAGGGATCCCATATATATATATATAGTCCGCTTCTCCAGCGAACTGGAGAGAACAATCTAAGAACGAACCGACTATATCGACGATTTTTTTATCGCTATAGCATAGAAAATCGATTTTTTATAATATAGCGACGGAAAAAACTATCGCTATAGCCGGTTCGTTCTTAGTTCGCTGGAGAAAGCTGATATATATATATATATATATATATATATATATATATATATATATATATATATATATATTTACACCTTTCGCTTCTTATCAACAAACCAAATAAGATTATCTGCTTCGTGACGAAAGTGAGGAGAAACTCATGTTGATAACGTATTATAAAAAGTATACTAAGGGGGTGTTTGCTAAAAACTGAATAAATATGAATCTGAATCTGAATGAGTTGAATCTGAATCTGAATGAAAAAAGTTGTTTGATAATTAAAATGTCTGAAACATCTGAATGACAAAACTTTATTATTTTACCCTCATCTAAAAAAATTCAAAATTATTATAAATTTATTTAATATTACTTAATATAATAGTTAATATATTTTTTTACTTTTTTAATTTTTTTTACTTCATTCAGCTACTCATTCAGCTCAAAAAAATTGACTTAGCCATTCAACTCGTCTATCTTACCTATTCAGCCATTCAGACCAAAATAAACGCACTGACCGATTCAGTCATTTAGATTCAGCTCTAAACAAACACCCCCTAAATAATAAGAACAATAAAAAAGGAGAGAACACTTTTATTTCATATAATCTTATAATTGTGTATTTATATTTGTATGTACATCTATTCTCTTGACAAAACTTCTATTTATAAGTTTATGTGCATAAATACTTGTAAGTTCTAGGAAGATGTAGAATTAAATGAACATGGAGATTCAAATGAATTTGAGAGGCAAAACTATGATTTTTACCACTAAACTTGGCACGTTTTACTTAATACACCACTGATCTTTTAATTTTTTGGATTACATCATTAAACTAATTAAAATTTTTTAATTGGGTCATTCCGTCCAAAATAGTTGACAGACGTTAAAGTGGCGCTGACGTGGCGCTGACATGGCGCTGATATGACAAAAAAATAAAAAAAAATTGCTTATGTGGCAAAAAAATCAAAAACAGATTTTTTAAAAAAAAATTAACATTTTAAAGTTTTAAAAATAACAAAAACATAATAAAATACAACAAAAAATTTAATTTTTTTTAAAAAAAAATGATTTTTTAAAAAAGTATATTTTTTTAGAATTCTATTTTTTTTAAAAATCTGTTTCTAAAAAAATTAATTTTTTGAAAAAACTGTTTTTAAAAAAATATATTTTTTATATAATTCCATTTTTTTTTAAAAAAAAGCTGTTTTCAAAAAAAATATATTTTTAAAAAAATCTATTTTTTAAAAAAATATATTAATTTTTTGTTGTATTTTATTATGTTTTTGTTATTTTTAAAACTTTAAAATGTTAATTTTTTTTAAAAAAATCTGTTTTTGATTTTTTTTGCCACATAAGCAATTTTTTTTTATTTTTTGTCATATCAGCGCCACGTCAGCGCCACTTTAACGTCTGTCAACTATTTTGGACGGAATGACCCAATTAAAATTTTTTAATTAGTTTAATGATATAATCCACAAAAATTAAAAGATCAGTGGTGTATTAAGTAAAACGTGCCAAATTTAGTGGTAAAAATCATAGTTTTGCCTAATGAAAATCAAGTGTGAAATGCATCTAGACATTTGTACGATTTTATAACATTAATTTTTTTGTTTGAAGCTCCAGTTTTTTGGAGATCACAATATATTTTGAAGTAGAAAATTGATAAATTCACAACAAAAAATAATATTTTAATATAAAAATTATCGCTATAGATCCTATAGCGACGGATTTTACCGTCGTTATACATCTATAGCGATAATTTTCATTTGAAAATATAAAAAAGTGTTGTAAAAATATTAAGTGTAAAATATTTAAATACATATATCCGTCCTAACCATAAAAATATTGCTATACCTTTATCACGATACTATTCACCAACCAAATAAAGGGCACTATTGGCTGATGACTCAACCGAAATTCAAAATTTGGACGGTTGTTCTTCGTCACCAATATAAAATTAAGCCCCGGTGTCCCATTTTCATGGATGAAATCGAAATTGGTTTTTCAGAAACTGAGCTCTCACGTTCCCTATTGGGTTTCTTCTTTTATGTCTCCCTTCCATACCACTGTAAACTCTTTTGAAAAATTTGTACTCAACCATGTCGACATTAGCTTCCTACTCTCTATTTGTGGAAGAGAAGGCCGTCTCCATCTGGGTTCTTCAATACATGCCTCAATCATCAAGAACCCCGAGTCTTATCCCGTACCTACTAATCATATCAATCAACGCACTGCTCTTGTTGTTTGGAATTCTCTCCTTTTTATGTACTCCAAATGTGGGAAACTATATGATGCAGCCAAGCTGTTTGATAGTATGACTGTGAGAGATACAATTTCTTGGAACTCGATGATATCAGGGTTTTTGGGAAGTGGGGAATTGGGGATGGGATTTGGGTATTTCAAACGGACGTGTGAATCGGGTGTTTGTTGTTTTGATCAAGCAACACTGACCACCATTTTGTCTGAATGTAACGGGCATGATTTTATTTATGTTAGTAAGATGATGCATGGACTTGTGATTTTGAGTGGGTATGAGTTGGGAGTTCCTGTGGGGAATGCTTTGATAACTTCATATTTCAATTGTGGGTGTTTTAGTTCTGGAAGGCGGGTTTTTGATGAGATGATTGAGAAGAATGTTGTTAGTTGGACAGCTGTGATTTCGGGACTTGCACAAAATCAGTTTTATGAGGAAAGTTTGAATTTGTTTGTGGAGATGTGTTGTGGAAGTGTCGATCCTAATTCTTTGACGTATTTGAGCTCGCTGTTGGCTTGCTCTGGTTTACAGGCGTATAAGGAAGGATGTCAAATTCACGGCCTTGTATGGAAGTTGGGTATTCAATCAGATTTACGCATTGAAAGTGCATTAATGGACATGTATTCAAAATGTGGAAGCATGGAAGATGCTTTGCAAATATTTGAGTCTGCTGAAGTGCTTGATGAGGTTTCCATGACAGTGATTCTTGTGGGTTTTGCACAAAATGGATTTGAGGATCAAGCTATCCATATTTTTGTGAAAATGGTGAAGGCTGGAATCGAGATTGACCCGAACATGGTCTCTGCAGTTCTTGGGGTATTTGGCATTGATACTTCGTTGGCTCTTGGTAAGCAAATTCACTCCTTAATCATCAAGAAGAACTTTTGTGCTAATATCTTTGCGAACAATGGGCTAATCAACATGTACTCCAAGTGTGGTGATTTGGTGGAGTCAATTAAAGTCTTTGATAGGATTCCTTGTAGGAATTCAATCACATGGAACTCCATGATAGCTGCTTTTGCTCGTCATGGTAATTGCTCTAGAGCACTTCAGTTATATGAAGAAATGAGATTAGAAGGTGTCGAACCAACAGATATTACATTTCTATCTTTGCTTCATGCTTGCAGTCATGTAGGGTTAGTAGAGAAGGGCATGGAGTTCTTAGAATCCATGGAGAGGTTCTATAGAATTATTCCAAGGATGGAGCACTATGCTTGTATTGTCGACCTGTTGGGCAGAGCAGGGCGTCTAAATGAAGCTAAGAACTTTATTGAAGGGTTACCTGTGAAACCTAGTGTACTAGTTTGGCAAGCATTGCTTGGTGCTTGTAGTATTTATGGTGACTCGGAAATGGGAAAATACGCAGCTGATCAGTTGTTTTTGGCAGCGCCTGATAATCCAGCACCATACATTTTACTGGCCAATATTTATTCCTCTAGCGGGAGATGGAAAGAGAGAGCCAAGACTATTAAAAAGATGAAGGAAATTGGAGTAGCAAAAGAAACAGGAATTAGTTGGATTGAAATTGAGAAGAAAGTCCACAGTTTTGTCGTCTATGACCAAATGCATCCTCAAGGTGAGTTAGTTTATGGCATTTTGTTAGAGTTGTTTAAACATATGAAAGATGAAGGGTATGTGCCTGATAAAAGATATATCCTACACTATTTGGATGACAATGAAAAAGAACAGGCAGTGGTTTGACTAACCACTTCTACTCTAATGTAGATTATAATATTTCTCCCAACATAAAAGGTAATTGATTACAAAGTATGTTTTTTCTATTTTCTTCAATAATGTCTTGTTCTGATCTTGATTTCTCTCCCCAGTAGTGACGTTCTTTTGTGTAGCTTATATCCTAAAAGTGACAAACATTGTTCTAATGGAAAGTATGACATTCTGCAGCAACAGGCAAATCAGAATAGCAACAAACTATTTAGCACAAAATTAAAAAGGGTGTGCGGGTGTCAGGCTAAGCTTGGCCTTGACTTCGAATCACAGAGATAAGATAGAGAGAGTTGGGAGAAGAGAGAGAGATAGACTGATAGAATTCAGTAGGAGGGAGGTACAAGGAGGGAGATAGGGTTGAGAGCAAATGCTACTCATTTTCATATATTTCAATTCTTGCAAATGTAAAAGCTAGTAAAACTATTTATAAGAAGAGATTACTTGCAGAAAAATAAAGCTAATCCTACACCATTCTCTTATCCTGCACTCAAAATACCTAACTTATGACATGTGCTCACATGGACTACAATACTACTAGAATCTACTATTATATTTTATTCTCTAGAATGCCCTTAGCCTAACATTCCCTTTCCCTTAAAAGAATCCATGTCCTCATGGATGATGCATAATCATATCCCAGTAGCTTACTCATCCACCTCTGCTGCAAACAAGATGCTACCTTTTGTTCTAGGAAATATTTTAAGGACTGATGGTCTGTCGTCCTTATGATAATTGCCTTTATCCCAAGTAGGAGGACCATCTTTTGACAGCTGCTGCTACTGCCATTAATTCTTTGTCATAGGTGGAATAAGTCTGAGCTTTTGGTCCCAAAGCTTTACTAAAATAGGCAAGGGGTCTCCCTTCCTGCATCAAAACTGCTCCAATCCCAGTCCCTGGGCCATCTGTTTCAATCTCAAAGTATCTTCTTGGTCATCTTAGTCCACCACAAGCCCACCCAAAAGGTCATTGACTTGAAGATACTATTGGTAGTAACTTATATTGGTAGTAACTTATTTCCTTATACACTTTCGATGTGGGATTGGGGTATATTACCAGTCAGAACCGATCACACATACGGTCTACATATCTTTGCCTCTCTAGCCATTGTGGGATAATACTATCTGGTTTCGTGTTCCCACCTCTGGACATCCATCTCTCCATTGTGGGATAATACCACCAGCCTTCGTGTCTCCACTTCCGACAACCCGATTGGATGACCCGACCGCTAGTGGGCCTAAAAGGCCCGCTCGAGCTAACCTGGCCATTCTATCTTGTCTAATTGGCCTAATCTAGCATACCATTGAATTGAACCATCATGATCATTTTCAACAAGTAAAGAATAATAATCACTACTATTATGCTAGAATAATAGTATCCAAAATCATAAAATCATGTCCAAAAACATTCGTCCCATGCAAAATTATTACAAAATTATTCTCAAAACTAACAGAATAGCCTAAACGAAGTACTGATAAAACAAACAAAATTCCCCCGGACATCCGGCATATAAAGTACATCATAAAGGAACAATGTTGAGCATCCTTGCATTTCCAGTTTGTAAGTGCCACCTAGCACGTCCACATTGGAATCGTTCCCCATATATACTTTTCTACCAGCCAGAACGTGACGGTATTCCACGAATCCACTCCGATCTCTAGCTATGTGGTCCGTTGCTCCGGAGTCTACAATCCACATATGGAGAGAATGAGCAACAAAAATAGTACTTGATACTTAGCACATAGATAGATTAGGACTAGTAATTACCTTCTTCGACGAAGTGTCCTGCCTTGCCACAATTGAAGCATGTCATCTTGGTTTTGTCCTTCTTACCAGAACCTTGTTTGTCTCTTTTTTTGACAACACCCCCACTCGCAGACCATTTAGGCGCAACAGGATGAGCAGGTTTCTTCCCCTTCTTTGGCTCGAACCCTCTACAAGAGTTTGATTCAACCACATATGCCCTGGAGGTCTTGACAACATCAAGGCACTCAACCTCGAGCTCCAAGTGACGATGAATATCATCAAAGGTCTTGATATTCTCGTTATGAGTCATGTTGACCCGCATATGTTCCCAATTATCGGGAATGGAGCGAACCACCGCTAAAATCTGATGTCAATTGAGTACCTCTGAATTTCAACTCTCGGATCATATTAGCCATTATTCGAAGGTGTTGTTTCATAGTGTGGTTATCTTTCTTTTTGTAACCATCGAACCTTATAGTTAATTCCCTCATCCTTATCAACGAGGTGCCACCAAACTTAGTTTTGAGAACCTTCCACATATCGTGTGTAGTAGAGTATTATTCATACTCAAACAGAAAGTCATTGTTAATGCAGCTTAGCAACGTTATGCGCGAGAGATACGATCCTTTTTTGCGCCAACTTTTGAAGGCAACAATCTTGATCGGATCCTTTGCATTTTCACCCTCTGGTTTAGCCATTTTGGACAGCAGGGTTTCTTCAACCTCTTGCTCTTCCAAAACCATCCTGAATTTTTGGTGTCACACGCCATAGTTATATCCGTCTAGTTTATTTCCTTGGTTAAGGTCTGTGATAATATGTTTTGAAGCCATTTTCTACTTTTATATGAGAAGTATTAGAGATATTTAATGTTCACTACAGTATATAAGATTGCCGCATGAACCAAATTAACATAAAAAATAATGAGACATAAATATGGAAGGGAGACCCGGCTAAACTTAGGAATCACAATCCATAAATGTCTAATTATTTAAATTTAACTTTCCAGCGCACAAGACATTGTAATTTAGGGAATACTTTAATTAAATTATTACAACCTAGATGACTCCCACTGGGAATAGGAGTATTTATGTAATTACAACATAGTAATTTAATTCCAAGAACCAATAATTAATATCTAATACATATTAACAAAGGAATTAAATAATAGGCTATATTACTCAATTAATATACTAGGTATGATATAAAAACATTAAAAAGCATCCAAAAAAATTTCAATAGTATATTAACATCACAAAACATTACTGTAATTTTCTAGAATTTATTTTGATAATTTTGCGAATTATCACAATTAATTAATCAATACATAAATAGTTGAAAATTAACCAAAGATATCCAAATCTGTTAATTTCTTCCAAATTTTTTTGTAACAGTAGCTTATCATCATTAAAATGTTACTGTATTTTTCTGGAATTTTCTGATAATCAAGCTAATTATCGTAATTAATAAACTATCACATAATTAATTGGCAATTAATCAAAATTATCCAAAACAGTTATTTTCCCTCTGAAAAATTCACAACAATAACTTACTATCATAAAATAGTCACTGTAATGTTCCTGGAATTTTTGTGATATGTTTGCTAATTTTCATAATTAATAAACCATTACACAATTAATTAGAAATTAACCAAAAATATTATAAACATATATATTTCCTCTGGAAAAATTACAACAGTAACTTAGCATCATAATATAGTCGATAGAAAATTAACCAAAAATATAAAAAAGTGTTAATATTTCAAAATTCCAGTACAAATATTAATTATATACCAATAATTAATTATATAAAATTAATTTTCTAAGTTTATCTTTGGCTACATCTTTATACAAGATATGGGAAGCAAGGAACATGAAGACTCGTAGGGATATCCTTATTCCCCCAAGACAGCTTGCTAATGATGTTGTTAATATTATAAAATCTAGATAACCAAGACAACTTGCTAAATCTTTTGTAAAAGCCACTAACCATTGCATTTTCTATTGTAACCGACTTGTGTAATTTTGAGTCTCTTGTTTTATAGTTATCTCATCTTTTGGCCTGTCTCTAGATGACCTAACTATATATATATATATATATATGTATTTCTGGGGTATACCCTTTAGCCCATTGTATTTATGGCTCTATTTTATACAAATGACCAAAATTAGCAAAAAAAGAAAAAAGAAAAAAAAGAAAAAAAACCATAAGCATATTTTATGACCCATAAACAAACCAATTTTTTTTGTCAGGTTTAGACAAATAATTGACTCGATATTGAGTCATGACCAACTAA
Organism: Panax japonicus; assembly: GCA_020205505.1. Classification (NCBI taxonomy): domain Eukaryota; kingdom Viridiplantae; phylum Streptophyta; class Magnoliopsida; order Apiales; family Araliaceae; genus Panax; species Panax japonicus. The sequence continues at coordinate 54,122,082 of CM035105.1, read as the reverse complement.
AAAGGACTGGGTAAAATTATAAAATTATTGCATAAAATCTCTTAATACCTTATTATTTATAGTTATTGATTATTGATATAAAATCTGTAGTAGGTGGATGATAAATGACTAAGTTTAGAGGGTACGTACAAGCGGTCAATATCAGAGGCTACATGCATGGCCTCCATTGACTCTTAACACTTAGGCCTATCTTGAAAATAAATAAAAAAGAACTCAAGATGTACGGAAGAGTTCTAACTCAGGAACATTCTGTAATTATCACATGTCCAAAAAGATAAAATATTATATGGGAACGTTCTAAGTTTGTGAGCACGGGGTAACTTGATATAGTAGTTGTACAAAACTATGCTCGAGGGATTTCCTATATAAAGACCAGATCTAAAGTATATGTAAATCACACAATCTTTGAGTTATCAAATTAACACATTTACCAGATACCCTAAAACACAAAATGTTTGCATGGGCATTAACTCTTGTCTTCCTTCTCCTTGGAGCACTCTGGTGGATCATCACCACCTCAAAACGCCACCGTAAAGTACTACCACCAGGTCCTCGAGGCTTCCCAATTATCGGTAGCCTCCCGATGTTAGGTAACCTCCCCCACCGCACCCTCCACCAGTTAGCCAAGCAGTACGGTCCTATCATGTCCATGCGTTTAGGTTCCGTCCCAACTATCGTAGTCTCCTCCCCTCAAGCTGCCGAGCTTTTTCTCAAGACTCATGACATTCATTTTGCTAACCGCCCCAAGTTTCAGGCCGCGGAATATATGGCATATGGTAATAAGGGCATCACCTTCACCGACGGTCCATACTGGCGCAATGTAAGAAAGTTTGTTGTACAAGAGCTTCTTGCTCCTTCAAAGATTAATTCTTTTGTTGGGATGAGAAAGGAGGAGCTTGGGTTATTGGTGAAGGAGCTTAAGGATGCTGCCGCTAAATGTGAGGTGGTGGATATTAGTGCAAAGGTGGCTGATCTTATTGAGAACATGACTTATAGGTTGCTTTTGGGACGTAGCAAAGATGATAGGTTTGATCTCAAGGGTATTATGAATGAGGCCTTCCTGTTGGCTGGAAAGTTCAATCTTGCAGATTTTGTGCCTTTCCTAGCCCCACTTGACCTTCAGGTAATTAATATATATCTCTAGCTTTAAAGAAAGTTTATTTTGTTTATATATATTTTTAACATTTTAATAACCACAAAACATGCATCTCAATATATATTTCCTCTATATAGGGATTGACTCGAAGCTTTAAGGAAGCCGGCAAGAAACTTGACAAAATGTTGGAGCTAATTATTGATGAGCATGAACAAAACGCAAGTAATGGACTTCAAAAGGAAAATACCGACTTTGTTGATGAAATGCTATCATTGATGAAAAATTCCACAAGCACCCATCACGAGTTAGCTAAAGCAATTGACAGGTCGGGTATTAAATCTATCATGGTAGACATTATCACAGCAGCGATCGATACTTCCTATACCTCCATCGAATGGATACTAGCAGAACTCATAAGGCATCCAAGGGTGATGAAAAAGTGTCAAGTGGAAGTAAATAGCATTGTAGGACTTGATTGAATGGTGGAGGAGACTGATCTGCCAAAGTTAGAATACCTATATATGGTGGTTAAAGAAGGTTTAAGACTGCATCCTATTGCACCATTATTGGGTCCTCATGAGTCTAGGGAGGATATTGTGATCGACGGGTATTACATACCTAAGAAATCACGAGTAATCGTAAATGCTTGGGCCCTAGGACGAGATCCTAATGTATGGTCCGAAGACGTTGAAGAATTCCTTCCTGAGAGGTTTACTAGGAGCAAAATAGATCTTCGAGGACGTGATTTCCAGCTCTTACCATTTGGGTCAGGTAGAAGAGGGTGCCCTGGAATGCAACTAGGATTGATCAACATTCAATTTGTGTTGGCTCAGTTGTTGCATTGCTTTGATTGGGAGCTACCGAGTGGGATTTCAACTGGTGACTTGGATATGACTGAGAAATCTGGGTTAACAATTCCACGAATCCAACACTTGCTTCTTGTGCCTAAAATCCGTATATAAACAAGTTCTTATACAAACAAAAAACACAATGCCCGTTATTTTTACAAGAGTATATATGACTTGATTATTGTAACAAATAAGGGAAGTCATATTGACACTCCATATTGTTTAATTTTTTTATTGATTTATTCAATTCCCGCTTTATTCCTCCGTATTCAGAAGGATATCTAGTCGACATTGTATTTTACGTATTCATTTTATGAAATAAAGTTTTATATATATTATTGAATTGGTCACAGACATTGAAAAAAAATAGACAAATGCAATACTGAACCGTATTTTATTTTATTTTTTTGTAGAAGGCAACATGTAGTACAAATCTGGTCAAGGATTTTACAATTTCCTTGAAATATGTAACTGTAGAGCTTTTCGAAGGATGACATTTGTATCAGAGGACTTTACAAATTCATACAGGTTTCTCTTCTTCCGTTGAGTTATTTTTGAATGTAAATTTGATGCCAATAATTTTCGGATAAAGGCAATTTATTCTTTGAGATTGAATAATCAGTTTATTCTTAGTGCAGTCGGCATTATCCTTATCATTCTTGCAAGGAAAATTGTCCTTTGTGTATAAAACGTTGATTCATATATAGTCAAATCTTTGAGAGTGATAAGCACTATATAAACCAAATTGATCCTAAACTATATAAAGTGCTATATTTATTTTGATATATCATTGGTTTATTTATCATAAATCTTACTTGCAAGATCTTAACTTTCATTGTTGTTATTCTATATCTCATAAAATGATATACTTGACATATATGTGCTCAAACTTTGTTAATGTGTTTGTGTAAGAAGCAAAACATAACTATAATAAACAAATTTAAACTAATTAACATTTTAAGGCAATACAAAGAGGACATTATTGGCTTCTAATTATTTGGACCGTAAGAAGTATACACATTCAATTACTAGGGCAAACAAAATTAATATTGTACTTAACCTATTTTTTAGGCAAATTGAAATGTAACTTACTGAAATGGAGCCCCTTTGTTTGCTTGTTATTATTTGCAGAGTCACCACCCCCACCACAGTACTCTTCATTAGAGAAAATAAAATGAAGCATTTAATTTTTGGTTGTTATTTAAGTGGGAATGGAAAATAAAATAAAATAAAATGGATCCTATCCAGTGTTAAAGGGGAAAAGAAGCACCACCGCTGCGTTATGCCACCACCACCACCAATGTGCACTACGTCGTTGATCTGTTAAAGGGGACGAGGAGGATCGGAGGATCGAAATTGAGGGAGACGGCGGGAAGGAGGTGAGATTTGAGAGCCACGTGAGGGAGGAGCGAGGAAAGAGAGAGAAATGTTTACAGCGACGGCAGATGAGAAAACTATAATGCCCCCAAAATCTGAGTACTCGCTACAACAGACTTTGTGTTCACTATTCATCATCATCCTCAACATCTATCAATATTTTTTTATTTAACTAGTCTATTTATACATTATATCACATACTTCATCGCGGTATCGCAACTTAGGTCTTATTCTTTTTACCTGATACCAACCTGTAACCTTTATATGATTTTAATCTTTCATTCTATAGTTTAAATCTGACCATTTTGGTCCTATCATTATTTTCTACCTGCACCAAGTTAATGTTTGGCAAGAGTTAGCATCAAATATGCTCAATAAGTATAAAATTGAAATGAAACAATTTAATGAATAAACATGAATCAATAATTTAATATTTTTAAATTGTAAGGATTATCAACTTTAGTTACTTGAATGGTCGACTTAAAGGAAAGAGAATTATGTTGAATCGTACTATATGTGATCAACGTAACAACACTGTATATGACCTGTAACATGTTACCTTACTATATGTAGTACACAGTGACTTGTCAGAATAACTTAACAGTAAATAAATATTCTTTAAACAATGAATAGCTCGTTAAAGAGGCTTCGTTAAAGAGGCTTTTCAACATGTGAAGCTTCAGAAATGTGTGACAAAAGTAAATAAGTAGTATTAGAACTTCAATATCATAGCCTTTTTCTTTAGATTATTACTGAGGGGTTGTTAACCATCAACTCTTTATATTTTCAAAAACATTTCTTTGATAGAGCGCGACCTAACAACCTGACAAAGCTAAAGCCTCACCATGACAATATATGACCTGGCTATATAATCTCCAAGTCGGCATTATATGGACAATAATTATTTAACAATCAACTGAAAATTACTAATACCAATGGTCTTGAGGACCATGAACTCATCATACAGATTTCAACAGTCATAATTGCTTTGATTGTTATACATGGTCATGAGGACCATGAACACATCATACATAATTCAACAGTCATAATTGCTCTTAATTCTATACATGGTCATGAGAAATTGAACTCTTTTATAAAAGTTAATAGCCACAAAAATTGTCACATAGACTTCATAAGTGGTTAATAGTCACATAGACTTCAAAACTTTCCATAAATGTGGCCTTATATTATGAGGTTGTTCTTCCTCAGTCTTAACTACTTTCACAATAGAGTAGCCGAAACAAATGACATTCACTCTTAAAATAATATTCATGATCAACATATTGAATAGTTTGATATTACATATCTACGAACATAAGTTTAGCTAATAAAAAAATTTCAAATGCACGTAGTGCCGAAACTTGCACAATTATTAAAAAAATTTGTAAGTTTAGAACTTGCAAAAATTTAAGGAAACTAGCACACAATAATCAATTTGTACAAGTTAGGGAAACTTGTCTCCGTCCATAGTTCATCAACTACATTATTCACATTCAATAATTCTTTCTTCCATACTCAATTCTGATTCTTCTACAACATTAAATATAAAATATTTTTTGTCAACAAAATAACTTCCTCAGAATAATATTGACTTTTATTAATTTACTTCCAATAATTATATTTTAACATTCCTGTTAACTTCTCCAATAATCTTATAATTCAAAATTAAATTCAAACATTCTAAATTTTAAGAAAATCTCTTCGTTACGACAAAATAAGTTATTATACGTCAAAATATATTTTTTTTTCAAAATTCATCTCAAGCCGAGTTATAACACTCGTTTTTCTAATTTTACTTTAACAAAATGCTATTTTTGTTTGTATCATAACTCTTTCGTTATTTATCCCTTTTTGTTTATTCTTGAGTCATATTAAAATTATATATAGTCATAAATTTAAACTTAGAAGTTGCTTTCCATATCCATTAGTTCCCAAACTATGTCAAACATGTATGCATATATATATATATATATATATATATATATATATATATATATATATATATATATATATAGACACACACACACACAATTATTTTTTATATTTCATGGGATACGAATTGAGTTTAATTTTTTCATTGTATTTAGAAAATATATTGTCTTGAATAGGCCTGACAATTTGGCTTACAAATTGGTAGCCCAATCCAAATTAACTTGGACCATATGAATTGGTTAATAACTACTTTAAATTATCTAAGTTGGTTAAAATTTAAACCCATATTTCTTAAAAGATAAACAAACACGAACCAATTAACTGATTTCAACCTATTTTTTAATTTGTTCCGAACTAAAATCAAAAGAATCCAATTCTCTCCTCTCACACATCGTCTTCTCCGTCTCCTTCTTCATAATCGAAAGATTGAATGTCACTTTTGCCCCTCCAAGTTGTGTCACTCACTTTTAAAGTCTTCCCTAAAATTCATTTTTCGCTAATTAGGTCCTTAAAACTATATTTTTTGACGTTTTCGTTCCTTTTACCAAATTTGACCCCAATCTGACCCATTTAGACCAAATTTTTACCCAATCTAGATGCCCAGTTCGACCCGAACCCAATTTTACCAATTAATTATTTTCAAAGTATTATTTTAAATATTTAAAAATAAAATATTTTTTTAAATAATAAATTTTTTAATATTTTAAAATATTAATTAATTATAAAATTTTAAAATAAAATAATTATTTTTAACATTTTAAATAAAATATTATTTTTAAAATAATACTTATATTTAATATTTTAAAATAAAATAGTATTTTTCAAAAATAATAATTTATTTTAATATTATAAAATAAAATATTATTTTTAAAATAAAATTTATTTTTTATTTTTTAAAATAATATTAAAATTTTAAAAAGATTTAAAAATAGATATTAATTTTAGAAAAAAATATTAGAAACTTTATTTTTTTCCTAAATTGAGTGAAGTTTCATAAAATAAAGATTCAAAAAATTAAAGTTTTAAATTTTTAATTCTTTATTATTTTTATGAAAATATACACATGATCAGAGGGTTAAAAAAAAGCTAAAATGACAAGAATAGGAACTGAGAAGGTTAAAAAAAAGTAGTGGAATAATAACGCATGATCAGAGGGTAGCAAAAAAAAATTCCCAAGGCCTTTGTGCAGACGACTCATAATGCGACTTGCACCTAGAATTATATAGACATCGATATAGAAAGAGAGAATACATAAATGGGTTTTTTTGATTAGTTAGAATGACAGCTCTCTAAGTTGCCACCCACTTTTAAAGTCGTCCCTGCAGTTTATTTTTCACTAATTAAATTCTTAAAGAGACATTTTTTTGACATTTTCGTTCTTTTACCCGATTTTAACCCTACCCATTTTGACCAAATTTTGTTCCACCCGACCTAGTTTAACCGAATCCCAATTTCACAAATTATTTTTTATAAAAAAAAGCTAAAAAGTTTTAAATTGTTATAAAAGTAATTAATATTTTAAAAATAATATTTATTTTAAAATATTAAAAATAATTATTATTTTAAATATTCTTAAAAATAATTATTATTTGAAGGAAAAAATATTAGAAGCTTTTATTTTTTTGCATTAAATGAGTAAATTTTCATAAAATAAAGATTCAAAAAAATTAAATAAGAAAATAAAACTTTATTTTCCAAAGAAATAGATTTGTTTTTATATTTTTTATGTAACACTTTATTTTTAGAAGAAAAAAATGGTTTTTGTCTTTACCATTATTATATGTATTCTTAATATTAGAATTTTTAAAAACAAAAACTAAAAATAGAAATTAAAATACAAAAAACATTAAAAGATAAATAAAAAAAAACTGATTCATTTTTAAAAAAACAAATAAAAAAGTTTTTTAAAAAATTATTATTTTCAAGAAAAAAATTAGAAAATTTTTTATATTTAAAAATGAATAAATTTTTATAAAATATAGATTAAAAAAATAAAACTACAAAATACAACTTTATTTTCATTAAAAAAATAGAATTTTTATATATTTTAATCGATGTGTATATTTTCATAAAAATAATAAAGATTTAAAAATTGTAAACTTTAAATTTTTGAATTTATATTTTATGAAACTTCACTCAATTTAGGAAAAAATAAAAGTTTCTAATATTTTTCTCTAAAATTAATAACTATTTTTAAATCTTTTTAAAATTTTAATTTTATTTTAAAATATAAAAAATAAATATTACATTAAAAATAATATTTTATTTTATAATATTAAAATAAATTATTATTTTAAAATATTAAATATAAGTATTATTTTAAAAATAATATTTTATTTAAAATGTTAAAAATAATTATTTTATTTTAAAATATTATAATTAATTAATATTTTAAAATATTAAATAAAAATTTATTATTTTAAAATTATTATTTTATTTTTAAATATTTAAAATAATAATTTGAAAAGAATTAATTGGTAAAATTGGGTTTAGGTCAAATTGGGCATCTAGATTGGGTAAAAATTTGGTCTAAATGGGTTAGATTGGGGTCAAATTTGGTAAAAGGAATGAAAATGTCAAAAAAAATATCGTTTTAAGGACCTAATTAGCGAAAAATGAATTTTAGGGAAGACTTTAAAAGTGAGTGACACAACTTGGAGGGACAAAAGTGACATTCAATCTTTCGATTATGAAGAAGGAGACGGAGAAGACGATGTGTGAGAGGAAAGAATTGGATTCTTTTGATTTTAGTTCGGAACAAATTAAAAAATAGGTTGAAATCAGTTAACTGGTTCGTGTTTGTTTATCTTTTAAGAAATATGGGTCTAAATTTTAACCAACTTAGATAATTTAAAGTAGTTATTGACCAATTCATTTGGTCCAAGTTAATTTGGATTGGGCTACCAATTTGTAAGCCAAATTGTCAGGCCTATTCAAGACTATATTTTCTAGATACAATGAAAAATTAAACTCTTTGTATCCCATAAAATATAAAAAATTAATTGTGTGTGTGTGTGTGTGTATATATATATATATATGCATACATGTTTAACATAGTTTGGGAACTAATGGATATGGAAAGACAACTTCTAAGTTCAAATTTATCACTATATATAATTTTAATATGACTCAAGAATGAACAAAAAGGGATAAAAAGGGATAAGTAACGAAAGAGTTATGATACAAACAAAAATAGTGTTTTGTTAAAGTAAAATTAGGAAAACGAGTGTTATAACTCAGCTTGAGATGAATTTTGAAAAAAATATATATTTTGACGTATAATAACTTATTTTGTCGTAACGAAGAGATTTTCTTAAAATTTAGAATGCTTGAATTTAATTTTGAATTATAAGATTATTGGAGAAGTTAATAGGAATGTTAAAATATAATTATGGGAAGTAAATTAATAAAAGTAAATATTATTCTGAGGAAGTTATTTTGTTGACAGAAAATATTTTATATTTAATGATGTAGAAGAATCAGAATTGAGTGTGAAAGAAATAATTATTGAATGTGAATAATGTAGATGATGAACTATGGACGGAGACAAGTTTCCCTAACTTGTACAAATTGATTATTGTGTGCTAGTTTCCTTAAATTTTTACAAGTTTCGTCACTTTGAGAAATTTCTTTAACTTGTAGTAAGATTGTTATTATTGCAAGTTCTAAACTTACGAATTTTTTTAATAATTGTGCAAGTTTCGGCACTACATGCATTTAAATTTTTTTTTTATTAGCTAAACTTATGTTCGTTGTTATGTAATATCAAACTATTCAATATGTTGATCATGAATATTATTTTAAGAGTGAATGTCATTTGTTTCGGCTACTCTGTTGTGAAAGTAGTTAAGACTGAGGAAGAACAACCTCATAATATAAGACCACATTTATGGAAAGTTTTGAAGTCTATGTGACTATTAACCACTTATGGAGTCAACAATTTATATAACTGTGGGGACTTTTGGGCCATATAGTGTCGACTTAACTTTTTTAGTTTTGGCATAATTAAAAGATTTGACAATTTTTGTGGCTATGAACTTTTATAAAAGAGTTCAATTTCTCATGACCTTGTATAGAATTAAGAGCAATTATGACTGTTGAATTATGTATGATGTGTTCATGGTCCTCATGACCATGTATAACAATCAAAGCAATTATGACTGTTGAAATCTATATGATGAGTTCATGGTCGTCAAGACCATTGGTAAAAGTTTTCAGTTGACTGTTAAATAATTATTGTCCATATAATACTGACTTGCAGATTATATAGCCAGGTCATATATTGTCATGGTGAGGCTTTAGTTTATCAGATTGTTAGGTTGCGCTCTATCAAAAAAATGTTTTTGAAAAATTAAAGAGTTCATGGTTCTAACGACCCCTCAGTAATAATCTAAAGAAAAAGGCTACGATATTGAAGTTCTAATACTACTTATTTACTTTGTGTTGTCACACATTTCTGAAGTTTCACATGTTGAAAAGTCTCTTTAACGAGCTATTCATTTTTTCAAAGTATATTTATTTACTGTTAAGTTATTCTGACAAGTCACTGTGTACTACATATAGTAAGGTAACATGTTACATGTCATATTGAGTGTTGTTACGTTGATCACATATATATAGTATGATTCAACATAACTCTCTTTCCTTTAAGTCGACCATTCAAGTAACTAAAGTTGATAATCCTTACAATTTAGAAATATTAAATTATTGATTCATGTTTATTCATTAAATTATTTCATTTTGATTTTATACTTATTGCGCATATTTGATGCTAACTCTTGCCAAACATTAACTTGGTGCAAGTAGAATATAATGATAGGACCAGAATGGTCAGATATAAACTATAGAATGGAAGATTAAAATCATATAAAGGTTATAGGTTGGTATCAGGTAAAAAGAATAAGACCTAAGTTGCGATATCGCGATGAAGTATGTGATATAATGTATAAATGGCAAAAAGCACCTTTTGGCCACTGTGGTTATAGTGATTTAACGAATTAACCACTGTGCTTTTAAAATATTCAATTAGCCCATTAAACTTTTTAAAAATTAACAATCAACCCATTCCGTCCAAAAAATTGGACGGACGTTAACAGCTGGCTTTAAAAAAAAATAAAATGATGTGGTAATTACGTGGCAACAGATTTTAAAAAAATTAATGCTGACGTGGCAAAAAATACAAAATATTCATTTTAAAGTTTTAAAAAAAACAAAAATATAATAAAATAAAACAGATTTTTTTAAAAAAATATTATTTTTAAAAAAAACAGATTTTTTTAAAAAACATAATTTTTTTTAAAAAATGGAACTTTTGTAAAAAACAGATTTTTAAAAAAAAAATAATTTAAAAACAGATTTTTTAAAAAAACAATTTTTTTTAAAAACAGATTTGACAAATTTTTTTAAAAACATTTTTTTTTTAAAAATAAATTTTTTTTAAAAACAGATTTTACAAATTTTTTAAAAAACAGATTTAAAAATAATCTGTTTTTAAATTATATTTTAAAAAAAACTGATTTTTTTTAAAAAACGTATTTTTTTTGAAAAACACAAGTTTAAAAAAAAAATAAATTTTTAAAATTTTTTTTTTAAAAAAAATAATTTAAAAAACAGATTTTTAAAAATTTGTTTTTTAAAAAAATTTGTTTTTTAAAAAATTTGTAAAATCTGTTTTTAAAAAAATTTGTTTTTTTAAAAAAATCTGTTTTTTAAAAAAAATACTTTTTAAAAAAAATTATGTTTTTTTTAAAAAAATCTGTTTTTTTTAAAAATTGTGTTTTTAAGAAAAAGTACGCTTTTTAAAAAATCTGTACTTTAAAATTTTAAATCTGTTTTTAAAAAAAAATTTAAAAATTTGTTTTTTTAAAAAATATGTTTTTAAAAAAAATTGTTTTTTTAAAAAAATCTGTTTTTAAAAAAATTGTTTTTTTTAAAAAAAACTGTTTTTAAAAAAATTTGTAAAATCTGTTTTTAAAAAAAATCTGTTTTTTACAAAAGTTCCGTTTTTTTAAAAAAATTTATATTTTTTTAAAAAATAATGTTTTTTAAAAAAAATCTGTTTTTATTAAAAATAATATTTTTTAAAAAAATATGTTTTATTTTATTATATTTTTGTTATTTTTAAAACTTTAAAATGAATATTATGTATTTTTCCCACGTCAGCATTAATTTTTTTTAAAATCTGTTGCCACGTAATTACCACATCATTTTATTTTATTTTTTAAAGCCAGCTGTTAACGTCCGTCCAATTTTTTGGACGGAATGGGTTGATTGTTAATTTTTAAAAAGTTTAGTGGGCTAATTGAATATTTTAAAATCACAGTGGCTAATTCGTTAAATCACTATAACCACAGTGGCAAAAAGGTGCTTTTTGCCATGTATAAATAGACTAGTTAAATAAAAAAAATATTGACAGATGTTGAGGACGATGATGAATAGTGAACACCAAGTCTGTTGTAGTGAGTACTCAGATTTTGGGGGCATTATAATTTTCTCCTCTGCCGCCGCTGTAAACATCTCTCTCTATCTCTCTCTCTCTCTCTCTCCTAGTTCCTCCCTCACGTGGCTCTCGAATCTCACCTCCTTCCCAACGTCTCCCTCAATTTGGGTCCTCCGATCCTCCTCGTCCCCTTTAACAGATCAACGGCATAGTGCTCATTGGTGGCGGTGGTGGCATAACGCAGCGGTGGTGCTTCTTTTCCCCTTTAACACTGGATAGGATCCATTTTATTTTATTTTATTTTTCATTCCCACTTAAATAACAACCAAAAATTAAATGCTTCATTATATTTTCTCTAATGAACAGTACTGTGGTGGGGGGTGGTGACACTGCAAATAACAAGCAAACAAAGGGGCTCCATTTCAGTAAGTTACATTTCAATTTGCCTAAAAATAGGTTAAGTACAATATTAATTTTGTTTGCCCTAGTAATTGAATGTATATACTTCTTACGGTCCAAATTAGAAGCCAATAATGTCCTCTTTTTATTGCATTAAATTAGTGGAATATCCTTGATACTTGCACCTCATCCAGTATCTTTTCATGAAAATATTCTTCTAAGCATTCTTGAATTTTACTCTACAAAGCATTATCATGTTGACAATTTAAACGTTATCAGTTCCTGGATAAATTAATTCTTGAACTTGTTTTATTGAATTCTTATATCATTGTCATCATCCTCATGCTTATATTATGTTAAAAGTCATCTGTGGCCTGTAGTGCATAGATGAACTTGGTATGATTATGACCAGGGATTATTCGGTATAATCATAACCGTAATGTTACAAATGATGTGGAAAAAGTCCTCATTGGCCCGTAGTGCTTTGATGGACAATTTTTGGTATTATTATGGCTATGGATTCTCTTTGGCCGTAGTGCAAAGATTAATTATTTTATGGCATGATCAGGACCGTTGATGAAAATATGATTATCTTTAGCCGTAGTGCATAGATAATTCGTGGTTGTGATACTAAAGAATATCCTTAGCCGTAGTGCAGAGGTGATTCGATGATGTGGATTATTTATTAAGCTAAGTCCTAGCGATAAAAGTGATGAAAAACCTTTTAAATCATAGAAGATAGTAGATTTTATTCACTACTTGACTCTTCTAATGGATTGCTTGTTCCGCTGCAGTTAAACTTGATAGTTATTATATTTTATCAGTTTAACACTGTTGAAGGCTACCGATAAATTATTCTGCATTATCTTAGTCATAATATTTCTTACTGGACTAGTTGAGCTCACCCTTTCTTTTACTTTTCTCTTCAGGAAATGAGAACGTAGCTGAGACTAGTCGGGGAACAGAGCGATGGTCCTAGATGTTTGCATTAGTAGTCCTCACTATTCTATAAAATAGTGTGATAATAATTGTAATGAGGACTCCTTTTGAGTTTGTATACTCTCTAGTAAATAATATTTGTATTCAAACTCACAGTTTATATTTTGTCGTATTGTACACGACAGTTGAATTATTAAGTTGTATTTGAATTTTGTACCATGTATCTGGCGACTCAAGATGGATGATGTATACCTAATTTTGGGGGGCGTCTCTGTTACATATTTCAAGGAAATTGTAAAATCCTTGACTAGATTTGTACTACATGTTGCCTTCTACCAAAAAATAAAATAAAATACGGTTCAGTATTGCATTTGTCTATTATTTTTTCAATGTCTGTGACCAATATATACAATAATATATATAAAACTTTATTTCATAAAATGAATACATAAAATACAATGTCCGACTAGATATCCTTTTGAATACGAAGGAATAAAGCGGGAATTTAATAAATCAATAAAAAATAAATAATATGGAGTGTCAATATGACTTCCCTTATTTGTTACAATACTCTAGTCATATATACTCTTGTAAAAATGATGGGCATTGTGTTTTTTGTTTGTATAAGAACTTGCTTATATACAAATTTTAGGCACAAGAAGCAAGTGTTGGATTCGTGGAATTGTTAACCCAGATTTCTCAGTCATATCCAAGTCAACAGTTGAAATCCCCCTCGGTAGCTCCCAATCAAAGCAATGCAACAACTGAGCCAACACAAATTGAATGTTGATCAATCCTAGCTGCATTCCAGGGCACCCTCTTCTACCTGACCCAAATGGTAAGAGCTGGAAATCACATCCTCGAAGATCTATTTTGCTCCTAGTAAACCTCTTAGGAAGGAATTCTTCAACGTCTTTAGACCACACATTAGGATCTCGTCCTAGGGCCCAAGCATTTACAATTACTCGTGATTTCTTAGGTATGTAATACCCGTCGATAACAATATCCTCCCTAGACTCATGAGGACCCAATAATGGTGCAATAGGATGCAGTCTTAAACATTATGACTAATCAAAAAAACCATCTATGTATTCTCTCTCTTTCTATTTCGATCTCTATATAATTCTAGGTGTAAGTCGCATTATGAGTCGTCTGCCAAAAGAGAGCTGATTCTCTGTCCCCAATTCTCATGTCTCCCTTTTGTCCCCCCACTTACATTTTGACACATCCTTTTATTTAATTTTAGAGTTAATTGGTGTTAAGTAAGAGATTAAATGTCAAAATATATGTGGGGGGACACAAGGGGACAGGAGAATTGGAGACAGAGGATCTGCTCTCCTGCCAAAAGGCCTTGGGATTTTTTTTTTGCTACCCTCTGATCATGTGTTATTATTCCACTACTTTTTTTTACCTTCTCAGTTCCTATTCTTGTCATTGTAGCTTTGTTTTCAATTTGGTACAAGTATTTCTTTTATATTTTATATTTATTTTTATATGTTTTTTATATTTCCTATTGTCTTTCCTTCTTCATATCTTTCACTTTTGTAAATTTATTATTATTTTTTTTAGCAAAAGACAAATGTATTAAGTTAATAACTAAGAAATATAACCAAGTAATCGCGTCACATTGTCCCGGAGTCTGAATTTTTTTTAGAGAGAAAATATGTTCAAAAAAATTAGAAAGAGAAATTGAACGAATATTATAAAAAATTAATATATTAAGTAATTTACTTCATTTGGTCATAATAATAGTACTTAAGTTTTAAATTTAAAAAATGAGTTGACCTATATTGGACACATAATCATTTGGTTGCAATTGATTCAACTCATTTGGACACATAATTATTTGGTTGCAATTGACAAACCAAAATTTTTTATTTCCAATTCTAGTCGTGAATAATTGACTCGTGATCGATCAGCTAAAAGACTCATAAAATTATTGCATAAAATCTCTTAATACCTTATTATTTATAGTTATTGATTATTGATATAAAATCTGTAGTAGGTGGATGATAAATGACTAAGTTTAGAGGGTACGTACAAGCGGTCAATATCAGAGGCTACATGCATGGCCTCCATTGACTCTTAACACTTAGGCCTATCTTGAAAATAAATAAAAAAGAACTCAAGATGTACGGAAGAGTTCTAACTCAGGAACATTCTGTAATTATCACATGTCCAAAAAGATAAAATATTATATGGGAACGTTCTAAGTTTGTGAGCACGGGGTAACTTGATATAGTAGTTGTACAAAACTATGCTCGAGGGATTTCCTATATAAAGACCAGATCTAAAGTATATGTAAATCACACAATCTTTGAGTTATCAAATTAACACATTTACCAGATACCCTAAAACACAAAATGTTTGCATGGGCATTAACTCTTGTCTTCCTTCTCCTTGGAGCACTCTGGTGGATCATCACCACCTCAAAACGCCACCGTAAAGTACTACCACCAGGTCCTCGAGGCTTCCCAATTATCGGTAGCCTCCCGATGTTAGGTAACCTCCCCCACCGCACCCTCCACCAGTTAGCCAAGCAGTACGGTCCTATCATGTCCATGCGTTTAGGTTCCGTCCCAACTATCGTAGTCTCCTCCCCTCAAGCTGCCGAGCTTTTTCTCAAGACTCATGACATTCATTTTGCTAACCGCCCCAAGTTTCAGGCCGCGGAATATATGGCATATGGTAATAAGGGCATCACCTTCACCGACGGTCCATACTGGCGCAATGTAAGAAAGTTTGTTGTACAAGAGCTTCTTGCTCCTTCAAAGATTAATTCTTTTGTTGGGATGAGAAAGGAGGAGCTTGGGTTATTGGTGAAGGAGCTTAAGGATGCTGCCGCTAAATGTGAGGTGGTGGATATTAGTGCAAAGGTGGCTGATCTTATTGAGAACATGACTTATAGGTTGCTTTTGGGACGTAGCAAAGATGATAGGTTTGATCTCAAGGGTATTATGAATGAGGCCTTCCTGTTGGCTGGAAAGTTCAATCTTGCAGATTTTGTGCCTTTCCTAGCCCCACTTGACCTTCAGGTAATTAATATATAGCTTTAAAGAAACTTTATTTTGTTTATATATATTTTTAACATTTTAATAACCACAAAACATGCATCTCAATATATATTTCCTCTATATAGGGATTGACTCGAAGCTTTAAGGAAGCCGGCAAGAAACTTGACAAAATGTTGGAGCTAATTATTGATGAGCATGAACAAAACGCAAGTAATGGACTTCAAAAGGAAAATACCGACTTTGTTGATGAAATGCTATCATTGATGAAAAATTCCACAAGCACCCATCACGAGTTAGCTAAAGCAATTGACAGGTCGGGTATTAAATCTATCATGGTAGACATTATCACAGCAGCGATCGATACATCATATACCTCCATCGAATGGATACTAGCAGAACTCATAAGGCATCCAAGGGTGATGAAAAAGTGTCAAGAGGAAGTAAATAGCATTGTAGGACTTGATCGTACGTTAAATCTTCTGCTATCTCGTCTGGTTCTAACTTAATAATGTGGTTCGGGTCATCCACATATTTACGTAACATCGATACACGAAAAACGTTATGAACATGCGTCATACTTGGCGGTAAAACGAGTTTATAGGCCACAGTTCCTATTCGATCGAGGATTTCAAATGGACTAATAAATCGAAGGTTTGAGCTTTCATCACATCTCTGATTCTCGCTTTTGGAATAACGACTTCTTGTACCTCCTTCTTCATATTCATCAGCTCCGGTGTGTAGCTTGAACGGTTTTAACTTTATCGATTAAAGTCGATTCTACTCGTATATCATCACATGAGTCCCTAGAGTCTTTAACTTTATATCTATTATTTGTAAGTTATATGAAATGGGTCTTTGACAATATCGCATTCGTACTCGTATACGATCTTTTACTCAACACGTCAGCTACCACGTTCGCTTTTCCAGGATGGTATGGTCAGAACATGTGCCGAAATGAGTCTCTTATTGAGTTCTTCGAAGTTCTTCCCACATTCCTTGCTCCATTCGAATTTTGTATCTCTACGAGTCAGTTGCGTTAATGGAGTAGCGATTCGAGAAAATCTTTCCATAAAATCTTCGATAATAACCAGCTAAGCATAGAAAGCTACGTATTTTGATTACTGACTTAGGTTGCTCTCAACTGTGACTCATATCCCAATCTTGGATAGCACGTCATAATGACACCTATCAATTTACTACTGCACGAATATGGCGTCCCCTACGAAGAGTCTGGCTTCGGTGCATTCCACAAAAGAAGTCACCAGATAAAGGCTCAAGTACCAAATTCTATAGATGAATTTTTAACTCCTGAAGTTCAATAGGAGCCATGAGATTTTTAGAAATGGGTTTTGTATCGAGTTCAAAGTCGATACAAAATTCAATATCACACTTTGGGAGTAAGCCAAGAAATTCTTCAGGAAAAACGTCAGGAAAGTCAATAACAACAGAAATATTATTCAAATCTGACGTGTCTTTATTCAAATCCATAACATGGGCTAAGAAAGCTTGACATCCGTTTTTCAATAAACGAATAGCTTTATGACTTGATATGAAAGTGTTTGACTTCAATGGTTTGGTTGCTTTAATTCGAATAATAGGTTGCTTAGGAATATGAAAACTAACAACCTTACGAAAATAATCAATTTTGGCATGATGAGTAGTTAATCACTCAATCCCCAAAATCACATCAAAAACAAGTATTTTTTTAAGAAATAAGGTCAACAGGTAATGCGATGGTGCCAACTTGGATCAAACAAGATTTATAAACAGTGGATGTGATGAAAGTTTCTCATAACGGAGTTTCAACAAATAATTCAAAGTCTAATTTTCTCCAGAGTCAAGTTTAAACGTTGAGTATAAGGAGGAGAGATAAATGAATGGGTAGAACCGGTATCTAGTAAGGTATAACTTCGCAAAAATTTATAATTAACTAACCCGTGTTAACTTCGTTCGGGTTCCTCGCATTCTGACCAGTCACGACAAACGCTCTTCCAGGAACCGTCGACTTTGACTTTTCTGGGACAGGCTTTTGAGTCACCATCCCCACTGGGCTTGGTTTCGCTACCGTACAATCTCGAGCGATATGTCCTTCCTTTCCATAATTATAGCATGCCTTGAACTGTTGTGGACAGTTTAGGCTGATGTGTCCCTCATTTCCATATTTATAACATACGACCGGTGGTCGTTCTCCTCCCTTAAAACCAGTTGGTGCTGACGTCTTCGCAGTGTCATTTTTGAATCTCCTCTTTTTAAAATCTCCCCCCGACTCGCTTCTTCTATTTTCATGGCCACGATTACCACCAGAGTGGTTGTCGCTCTTGTCCGTATTTTTCTTTCTCCGCTGGTTATCGTTGTTCTGATGACTGCTGTCACCGGTATGATCCTAGTT